>PVJC01002629.1:0-77533 GCA_004026665.1 Murina feae
GCCAATACTCCAACCTTTGAGCAACACTGGCCAGAGCTGAGGGGGCATATTCTTGATCCTAGTTCAGCTCATGGATATTGAGGGTGTATATTGGTGAGAGGTCCCAGAGATTGTCCTTGGGAACTGAGTAGTAAAGTACATCTCTCTATCAAGTTGAATTTATAGAATAACACAGTTTAGACTCCTGAAAATTTTTCTAACAGAGATTTTTATTGTTGTTCTGGATCATCATTATGCAACATACTATGTCAGATGACTTTTGTCCTTAAGTAATTTGCACCTCACAGGACAATGATCAATTTATATACAAGTTTCTTCTGCTTGGTCTCATTCAGTCTGTGTGTGTGTTTCTTGTGCAGATGCATTTGCTAACACTAGCATTTACATTATTGAAAAAGAATAACCAGACGATAAAGTATATGCCTTTCTGAGCTAAAAATAAAATCTTCCAATGCATACCCCAACCAGACTATGCTAAATGTAATAATTTGCACATATGGGTGCCTGCCCCATTTTCTTACCGCCCATTTGCACATAGCATTTACTGACCCATGAACACAGCATTCCAGTAGACCTGTAATGTGTGGGAGTTCAGTAAAGCTCAAAGGGAGCACAAAGTAAACATGGTAATGTCTACTATGAAGTAATAGGGGTGCGGTGGGGGGCACTGACAGCCCCAAGAGGTCACATTTTCCCATTTAAACCAGAACTTGTTTCCAACACCAAAGGAAAGGGCAATACCATTCTAATAAACACAGACAACCAGGAACCTTATCATAGCTTCTTTCCTCCTGTTACTCCTCTGTAGGAGACCATCTCTTGCACTCCTTTTCCTTTCAGTTTCCCCCTGCCTATCATTGTGCCTAAGGCAGAGAGTGTTGGTAGAATGCCCATGCATCAAGGAGTGGAATTAAAACAGTTCATTTTGTATTACTTCTACTCGTCTGGTAAGAATGAAAAATGTGATGCACGGACAAACTGATAAATGAATTGTATAATTTTGGTAATTCTGCATGTAAGTGAAGTGGTCTTATATTTGCATTTTAGACTGACATTGTACAACATAAAGGTGAATGAAAAAGTCATATTATATTAAATGTTTCAATTTGAGTTGTTTAGTTAGAACAACATGTAATAAGAAAAAAAAACCATGTCAAGTTGTAAAAGAGACTGCAGATAAAAGGAAAGAGCTCTAGATTTTAATTTATTATTGGAAATTTTCCTATTTTTTTAACAAGTGGCTCCTATTTTCATTTTACACTGGGCTCCACAACTTTTATAACTCCAGTTTCTGTGTGCCTCAGCCACCTTTACAATATGATTTAGGCATTCTCATTTTTATGTCACTTTCAAATGTGATTCTCTGTCCCTTTTACCTCCAGAATCTATGATCCACCTGGTCTCCTTTCACAAATTTCTGTTTAATCCAGCTTAAACAGGTGGGTGGATTCTATTCTTTACAAATAAGCACACCAACTAATTATTATTAATAATAATAATAGTAATATTGATAGCCCTAGCTGATTTTGCTCAGCAGATAGAGCATTCCCTGTGTACCCGGGTTCATTTCTGGTCAAGAGCATGTACCTTGGTTGCAGGCTTCTCACTGGCCTGGTCCCTGGTCGGGGCTTGTGCAGGAGGCAACCAATTAATGTGTTTCTCTCACATTGATATTTCTCTGTCTTTCCCTGTCTTCTACTCTCTTTAAAAATCAGTGAAAAAATATCTTTGGGTGAGGCTAAAAAAACCAACACAAGCTAATATTGATAGATTCTTACTTTATGCCTGGCACGTATTTTTTAAATAATGAGAAAAATGCTATTATCTTTAGTATACAGATGAGAAAATCTAAGGTTAAAAATTAAACAAGCTGGCTGAGTTTCACCAGCTAATATGCCCAAGGACTAGGAGCCAAACCCAAATAGTCTATTCCAACCCTTTGTGAAGCCACATTTATATTACTGTTTGTCCTTTTTAATACTGGTGATCCCTATGGCAAGAATTTGAATGAGTTCTAAATAGACATTGTGCCACCTAAACAAGTAGCCATTGTTAGATTCCAAGACAGTAAATGTTTGAAACAAGTCTTGTTGCTGAAGACATTATCCTTAGGGAAGATCCAATAAACTGGCTTTTCTGAGAATCTATGTCAGTGGTGATCAAGAATGTTCAATAGCTTTTATGTCTATGGGATTTGTTGTCTCTGGATTTTATTTCCCCTGGTTTTATAAGATTTACCAGCATATAATTACACTGATTAGGAAAGGCCGACAAAGTGAGAAATTTAGGTGGCTTTGAATATAAATATTCACCTTTTTTCCAGAGGTGTTAAAATTGCTTTCTCAGCAAGGTGTTTTCATGCTGCTTGTGTTATTGTTGTTCTTATGGGAGTTCACAGACATCCTGGCCCAGTGGTTCTCAACTTGTGGGTTCCGACCCCTTTGGCAATCGAACAACGCTTTCACAGGGGTCTCCTAAGACCATCCTGCATATCAGATATTTACATTATGATTCATAACACTAGCAACATTACAGTTATGAAGTAGCAACGAAAATAATTTTATGGTTGGGTCACAACATGAGGAACTGTATTTAAAGGGCCAGAAGGTTGAGAACCACTGTCCTGGCAGAATACAAAATTTGCCAAGTCCGACTGATTCTTGGAAGGTTCTGCACAAATAAATGAGGGACTAAAGAGGTTAAGATTGTTGGAATCTGGGAGCTTGGACAGTACCTATTGGTCTGAAATTTATCATTCTGCTAGGAGTCCCTGAGTCTGTGAAAATTAAATAACTTTATCTTAGGACACATGTCATTTCAGTTTTTAGATGCTTCCAATATTTGCTGATACAAGGTAACAGAGATGTGGTGCTTTAAAAAAAAAAAAGTTGCAACTTACTGTAAAAAGAGTAACGTGAAATGTGGGCCGAACTGTACAAGTTAAAACACTACAAACCACAAAGGTGAGGATCATAGGACAAATATTTCTTTACCAACTATGGGTGGGATGGTGTCTTTATGATTTATTCTGAAATAACAAAACAATCTGAAACAATGAAGTGTTTCTCTGTGCCTCATGAATATATATGAATTCAGTTCATGACAGAACAAGTCATTGGCTGTCTCTGCCAAACAGCCAAAAGGGGATGATTGATTGCTTTATGCAGAACCTCTCACAGTCTAAAGGTACTTGAAATCTGTGGTTGATGAAATGCAAAACACTGCCAAAAATGAATGTAACTCCTAAATAGCATCACAATATTTATACTGATAGCCTGAGTGCTTGAGAACTAATAATTCCAAACTTCCAAATCCACTGCAGACATCCTTACTCACACTATTACTTCTTTCATTACTTCTTTCAACAAAACTCTTATTGCCTTTAAATCATATATACTAGAAAACAGATTTGATTGTCTTTGGTTAGTGACACTGTACATACTGGTGGGTCATTATTTCAAGACAAAAAAAAATCTTTTTAACCATAAATTAACTAGTGGCCCAGTGCATGGATTTGTGCACATTGAAAGGAATTTAATTAGAAGAAATATTTTAATATTGCTATTCACCCTTTCTCTATAATAGAAGTGTCAACCAAATTCACAATTGACAATGACAGATCAAAACATGTGTACAATTGGCACCAGTGAGAGCTTTATATGTATCACACATGCACAAGTCAACGTTTATTTTTAACTAGAGACCTGATGCACAAAATTCGTGCAAGAGTTGGCCTTCCTTCCCCCAGCTGCCAGCATCAGCTTCCCTCTGGCACTGGGCACCCGGGATCCGGGCTTCCCTCGCAGCCCCAGGCTTTGTCCAGAAGGTCATCAAGAACATCTGGTCTAATTAGTATATTATGCTTTTATTATTATAGATTGTCAGTGCATGTCATATGTACCAATGCAGACAAGTGTGGACATTAGATGATAGCAGCTGGGCTCCTTGCAGTGGTGGAGACTCAGCTTCTTGGCCAGTTGCTACACAGTAGCTCTCACAGAAATGGGTGCAAAACATGTCTGCTATACTTGGACTCATTAACTGACTGACCATCCTGCCTAGAGATGACTTAAATATATGCAAGGTGCATATTCATGAAATTGAAGTAACTGTGATGTCTGATTTGTAGAGATATTTGAAATGGAAATTTTTGTGGCTTTTTTTTTCAAATCCCAGCTATTTGGATACCAGCTTATTTTATTAGTTCCTTAAGAGTTGTCTTGCAGTGAGCAGGCAAAATATAATAATAGTAGCTACTTCTTAGGGTTCTTGTGAGGATTATATGAGGACAACCTGGGTGGAGCTCTTAACGTAGTGCTGCTACATAGTAAAAGTTCAATTAATATCAGCTATTGTCAATGATCATTGAAAGCTAATATGGCATGGAAAAAATATGGCGTGCATCCATGTAAAATCACCCTTCTTTCTACATTATCCTCGCTCCACATTCCTGAGGGGAAAAACACATCTCCCTTCCTGTTGCCAAAGAAACAGAGGATATGGGAGGTGGCGGATATGTCAACTAACATTACTGTGGTAATTATTTCACAATGTACACCTGTATATCAAATCATCATATTGTACACTTTAATATTACACCATGTTATATGTTAACTATATCCCAAGAAAGCTGAGAAAATTAAGAAGAAACAGAGGAATGGGTCACCAGGATCTATCATTCTACTTGTTCTAAGTGACAGAAGCCAGCGGTTATGGAGGCATGATTCTAAACCCACCTAGTCGATTTGTCATGTCATCATTGCTGCCAAACAAATCACCTCTAAAACATAGTGTCTTAAAACAATAAGAAGAACTTATTACAGTTCAAGTTTCTGTTGGTCAAAAACTTGTGGACAGTTCTCACTTAGACTCACTCATTTAGTTGTAGTCAGATACTGGCTAGTCTTGAGGCATCTGAAGGCTTGATGGGGTCTGGAGAATCCATTTCCCAGGTGGATCACTCATCGGACTAGCAAGTAGGTGGTGGCTGTTGGTTGCAGGGCTCTGCACAGGATTGTTTGAGTGTCCTCACAGCATGGCACTGACTTCCTCTGGAGCAAGGGACATAAGACACAAAGATGAAAGCTGCAATGATGTACATGAACATGACCTAACATTGGAAGTCACACATAATCATTTCCACACTGCTGCTCACACAGAGCTAACATACAAGGGTATGAATACTAGGAGACAAGAATCATGAGGGGCCTTCTTGGAGGTAATGCATACATTAAAATCTCCTGCAGAATATATGTGTCAAAAAGAAATTATATTATAACTAGAGGCCTGGTGCACAAAATTCATTCACTGGGGGTTGGGGGAAGGTGTCCCTCAGCCCAGACTGCACCCTCTCACAATCTGGGACCTCTAAACCGGCAGTTGGACATCCTTCTCACAATCTGGGACTGCTAGCTCCCAACTGCTCCTCTGCCTGCCTGCCTGATTGCCCCTAACAACTCCCCTGCCAGCCTGATTGATACCTAACTGCTCCCCTACTGGACCAATTGACTCTAACTGCCCTCCCTGCCAACCTGGTCGCCCCAACTGCCCCCCCTGCAGGCCTGGTCCCCCCCAACTGCCCTCCCCTGCCGGCCATCTTGTGGCAGCCATCTTGTATGAGGGTGTGGTGGTCAATTTGCATATTACCTCTTCATTATATAGGATGAGAGTGCTTTTGTATGAGAGAATGCAGACAAGAAGAATCTTTCATCACAGCTAACCTAAGCCTTGGTTTTTCATTTGTAGCCATAGGCAAATGCAACCTGACTATCATGTCCTACCTTTTTAGGAAGGACTTAAAGCAAGGATGTAATTGGGCAGCTCTCAAGCAGAATTCACCCCTAAATCATATCTGGCCTGACCTACTCAGTGCATAGAATGAATATATAATTAAATGCCTATAGAGTAGCATCAGTTCTCTACTTTGTCACCACTCCTTACAATTTTAAATTCTACAAGTTATATAGGGTTGGACAAAAGTAGATTTATAGTTGTTCATATGGAAAATAATACAGTAATTAATAAATAATAATACAAGAATGAACTCTTGCGTTTTGCTTACTCACAACTATAAACCTACTTTTGCCTCAACCTGCATATTATTGGTTTGACCCCAAAAGCCCATACAATCCCTACCTTAAAGGCATGGAAATCATAAGTGTGGAGAAAAGAGGGCCAAGGAGGGATGAGGGACAGAGAGTTCCTGAAGCAAGCTCACTCAGCTGTCCTTCTTCCCTGTACAGGATATTATAAGAACAAATAAAAGTCTTGGCAGTATTATCAAAGATTTAACATAGTCAAGAGAGCAGTGTTCTTGAGAAGGAAGTCTGTTAAATACTAAAGTAAGGGAATGGAAACTCCTTCTCAGGAGGTTTGCAGAAATAGGAAAGATTCTAATCTGTCTAGAAGAATTTAGGTGTGGTTTTTCTTGGGGGTAACTGGGTTGGTTTATATAACTCACAAAGTTTCTCCTATGATTTTTGACCCCCTTCTATGACTTTTTAGAAAGTTATTTCCTTCTTCACCCTCCCCACACACAAAGGCCCCTTAGGTGCTGAGTACACTTGACTCTATCACAAAGCTCAGCAAGTCCCTCTTCTGGGAAATGGGAGACCACCCAGGGGAGCAGTGATAGGCTGCTGCTTAAAATCTACATATTTGGCTGCCTGTAAACTGTTGTTTCATTCTTATAGAATTATTTTCAAAGTTTAGTCATTAGTATTATCAATTTTTAAAAGTTTCTTTTTTATTTTCTATCATTTTTCCAAAATGTATCTACATGCAAAAATATTCAGATTTCTAGTATATTCAATAATATGTGCATTTTAAGGTCAACTCTCTTAAAAAAAAATACTCTGTAATATAGGCTTTAGCCAAGCCTCATCATGTTCAATGTGTGTGTTCTTATGTGAGGAAATCCAATGCTTCCAACATATTCTTTGAACGTTATGTTTTCTTTTCTAAACAAACAACGTGATGATCAATTTCAACCTTATGCCCAGGCTTCTATACAAGTGTGTTTCTCATTAAAGTTCATCATAACTTTTTCAAATGTGTTTCTCAAACAAATCAAGATTTTTTATCCCTACATAACTAAATAATCTTGATTAAATTTGAGGAAAATGTCACATAACAGAGGTCAACAGAAACTGTAGCTATCTGAGTGCCACTGTTGAAAATGTTATTGCACTAAGGGAATTATATAATATATATCGCCTTTTAGACTCCAAATCTAGAAACTCCTTAACTCCTTTTTCCCTGTGTGATGCTGTAACTTTTAATGTGTTCACTCAGTGAGTCTTTTCTTTCAGCTTTATTGACCTATAATTTACAAATAAAATTGTAAGATATTTAAAGTATGCATTGCGATGGTTTGATATAACTCTACGTTGTGAAATGATTCTCCCCATCATATACATTACCTTACATGTTTACCTTTTTCCCCCTCATGGTGAGAATATTTAAGTTCTACTCTCAACTAATTTCAATGATATAATAGTGTTATGAACTGAAGTCATCATGTTATGCATTAGATTCTCAGATCTTATTTATCTTTTAGCTAAAAGTTTGTACCCTTTTATCAACCTTTTCCTATTTCCTTAAGCGAACCACCCCCACCACGACCTCCTGGTAACTATTGTTCTATTCTCTGTTTCTATGAGCCTAACTAATTTTTTTTTATAGATTCCACATATAAGTGATACCATGCAGTATTTGTTTTTCTCTGTCTGGCTTATTTTACTTAGCATAATCCCTCATGATCCATCTATGTTGTCACAAATAGAATTTCCTTCTTTCTCATGGTTGAATAATATTTCATTGTCTCTGTGTGTAGTATGTATGTGTGGATATGTGTGTGTGTGTGTGTATACATATATATCTCACATCTTTACCAGCATTTGTTATCTCTTGCTTTTTATATGATAGCCATTCCGACAGCTATAAGGAGCTCATTGTGGTTTTGGTTTCCATTTCCCTGGTGATTTGTAATATTCAGCATCTTTTCATGTTGTCTTGTGTCTCTCTTCTTTGGAAAAGTGTCTGTTCATTTCCCCTGCCCACTTTTTAATTGGATTATTTAGGGTACTTATTTTTCCTCTTGAGTTATGTGAGTTCCTTATATATTTTGGATATTGACCCCATATTTATACATGATTTGCAAATATTTCCTACTCTGTGGTAGGTTGCCTTTTTATTTTGTTCACGGTTTCCATTGCTGTGCAGAAGTTTTTCAGTATAACAGAGTCCCACTCATTTATTTCAGCAAGTCTTTAAAAATATAAGTTATTTCATTAACTGTAAAAAATTTCAAACTTAGCAAACTACAGGCTCAGTGGTTGACTGTCGACCTGTGAATTAGGAGATCACAGTTAGATTCCCTGTCAGGGCACATACTCAGGTTGCTGGCTAAGTCCCAGTAGGGGGAGTGCAAGAGGCAGCCAGTCAATGAGTCTCTCTCATCATTGATGTCTCTCTCTCTCCCTCTCCCTTCTCAGAAATCAATACAAATATATTTTTTTAAATGGAGAAATAGATAAAACAAGATTAGCAAGATATAATCTCTCTCTTTCCATATATATATTTGAATTTTTTATTAAAAGAAATCAAAGAAAGGAGAGAAAAAAATATGTCTTTGGAAATGGTGACAGTAAAGGAAGTCATACAGAGAGGAAGAAAAGAGTGAGCAACAGTTCATTAGCTTTAAAATACGTGATACTTAAAAAATTAAGTCGGTATATAGGAATATGTTAAAAATTATGTTGCAGTCATATTGGGGGTGCCATTTAATAATACATTAGTGATTTAATAATCTATTTTGCAATCAATGTAAATCTTGTAAGAAATTTTACACTGAACAATAGCACAATTAGCCTTGTTTTGAGAAAAAAATAGTTATCTTTAAATAATTTTGCAGTTAACCAATATGAAGTCATTTGAGCATAACTTTTAAAAAGAGCAACATTTTAGTTGTTCACCTTAAAATATATATAATGCTTATAAAAGGAAAAAGGTGTTTTTAAACTATTTCCCACCTCCAGAGATGCTGAGATATTCTACACTCCCTCCCCTTCATCCTCCGGCATTAAGTTGAGAGTCTCCCTTTCATAGGGGGGTGGGAGGAGGAAGAAACTATCAGACAGGGCAGAGAAGCAAGAGGTCCCAGGGCATCAAAGGGTAAGAAACAGAATAAACATGGGAGCCACTACCCCAAACTTTGCCATTTCCCTCTACAAGATATGGAGCACAGCATCAAGGGAATTGTGCCCAGACAGATTTCTGGCAGAGTCTGCCTTCAGCTGGAACAGATAGAACAAGGAGATGGTCTATTGGATGCGAAGCAAGAGGATCAAGGAGAGGAAACAATGAAGCTCTCAGTTGGGATTTATAAACTTTGATTCAGGGAGCGTTCAGCCACTCTGTTAGTCTCCTTAGGCAAGTAGAAGCTTTTCCTAAACAGAGAGCTCAAGTGACTCATTTCTTGGGAACCCTAAACAAAGCTTCGCTGGCTAAGTCACTGTGAGGAGTCCTGGAGACATCTGGCAGTAGCTGCTGGCTTCACAGGGGGTCTGGTGAAGGCAACAGAGAAATGAGGTCACACAGTTTAGGAAAAACCTCCTGAGGTAAGAATTCAAGATCAGGGAACAGATACAAATGGCAAGAAAGGTTGATGAAATGGAATAAATGAGCAGGGACAAGGGCCAGAACTGCCCAGTGCTGATCTGGTGGTAGAAGTGGCCATGGCTGTGGCAGGCAGGGGATCTGAAGAAAGCAAGAAAAAAATGAGCAAAAAGAGAATGTGGAGGTAAAAATCAGATGCTATTTTCTGTATCTGTAACTCAAGATGCTGCTGATGGGTTGGGGGAATAGTTATATATAGAATTTTTTAATTTATGAAAACCACACTTACTAGTTGTATGTACCATAGCAACAGTGTGCATGTATAATCACAGCTTTCTGTTCAGACAACTCCGTTTTTTATGTGAATGGGGCGGGGGGGGGAATCTTATAGCTCTTTTAAAGAATTTTTGTACATAGCTATTTGCATATCAACTTGCTTCTTCATATAGACTGCTATAAAAGTTGTATCTGAGCATGGTTTTAACTCTTGATGGAACAGACTGTTGCTGGGTAAGTGTCAGTCTCAATGGCTGAAAGAAGGCCTGGGTAGCAGCGCCCAGGTTGGTGAAGAAGACGGCCATAGGTGGGGTGGGCCCAGCACATTGCCAGAGAATTCCAAGGGGGTTGGGGTGCCGTGTCAGATTTATGGAAGGTGTGGGGCATGTCCTGGTGGAAGAAGAGCAGTCCAGGGGGTGGTGAGGAGCTTTAGCAGAGTCAGGACAGTACCCACATGGGAGTACAGGCAGACGGCTATGGACTGGCAGCCTACTAGCTGAGTGAGAAAGCATCCACCTGACAGGGCAACCTGCCTGTGGCCCTACCAATCCTAGAAATACCACTTCCTCACCACTAAATGGGCATGTGACTTTGTTCAGTCCTAGGATACAGGAAGAGAAGCATTCAGGGAAAGGTCTCAAGAACAGCTTCCTGCCCTAACCGGTTTGGCTCAGTGGATAGAGCGTTGGCCTGTGGACTGAAGGGTCCCAGGTTCAATTCTGGTCAAGGGCATGTACCTTGGTTGCGGGCACATCCCCAGCTGGGAGTGTGCAGGAGGCGGCTGATCGATGTTTCTCTCTCATCAATGTTTCTGACTCTCTATCCCTCTCCCTTCTTCTCTGTAAAAAGTCAATTAAAAAATTTTTTAAAAAAAGAACAGCTTCCTCTCTGGTAGGAAGGTAACAATGGAAATCAGGCCCCCTTCTTCCTCTCAACAGTGGCATGTCGGAATGTGAAACCTGGAACTGCTACCACTGCCTTGTGATGAGGGAAGGCAGCCTGAAAAGAAAGCCAACTTAGAGGAGAGTGGGATTCAAAGCCAGCAGAGACCTGGAGCTCCGGCCCTGACCACATGGAGTCTAGAACTTCTCTCTTTGGATGTATTAATGGAGGCAAGACATTTCTTTACTGTTCAAATAAGTAGATCTTAGTGTCCTGATATTATAATGAAAAACACCCTAATTGATAATGAAAATTTTACTCTAAAGTCAGCACCTATCATTGCCAATCAGTTCGTCTGCTAGTGGATCTGTGCCTGATGAATCAGAGGGACTTATATTCTGGGTTATTGGAAGCAACAACTGGGATCATTTATAGATAAACAATATATGATGCAAGGCTTAGAAGCTGCCCTGGGAAGCAACAGACTTTATGATTTCCCAGTGGGTCTCTCTCATGCAAAACTCCAGTCAAGAGCCTCAGAGTCATTCTACCAGTTAAATTAAGTTTCTTAAATGTTCTTAATGAATATAAAATTTGAACTTGTTTTGTTATCATAACTATACAGTTTAGGTGTGACCCATATCTAAGTAACAGAATGAAGTTAATAAAAAATAGTTTATTCAAATCAGAATAATATTTGGGGGAAAAATGAGATGAGAGGAAAAATAGCTGCAAGGTAAGAAGAAGTTAGGCTATAGAAGCCATAATTTCTTAGTAAAGAAACTGTCAAGTTTACCAGTCTAAGACTGTTCTTGGTAAATTTTCTTGTCAAGGGACTTCGAAAGGCAATTCCAGAACTTTTAGAGAAACCGGAACCAAAAAAATACCAAGAGATCATCTCAAAGAACAGAATCATTTCGATAGTAGAAATCATTTTCAGCATGGACCACACCAAGATAAACAATTATTGGATTGTACATGTAATACCTTGAGTCATTAATTTGTAAAGGGCAATGATCGGAAATAGGGATTTTCTTCACCAAAAGACATCCTAGTTACTAAAGCTATGATACTAAATATATCAAAAGTCAACAAAAGAAAATTGAAAAGGAATGTCTGTAATTACACTAAAGACAGGATGCATGACATTTTTCATCACCTAATATTACAATAGGTGGATGGATTAACTAACTATGCAAACCAATTTAGAAAATATTGAAAAGATTATTTAAAGTAATGTCATATAAAGGGCTTAGTTGACTTCCTTTTGTCAAGTGATACTCACAGTTTAGTGAAAGTATTTTAAAAGATTATGAGCAAAAGTAGGAATGCAGTGAAATTAGTTTTAGACCACCTACATTTATCACACATTAAATTACACAACACATTCCTTTTAGTAAATGCTCTTATTTTAATTATTGATTTCAGAGAGGAAGGGAGAGGGATAGAGAGATAGAAACATCAACAATGAGAGAGAAACATCAATTGGCTGCCTCCTGCTTGGCCCCCACTGGGAATCCAGCCTGCAACCAGGGCATGTGCCCTTGACCAGAATTGAACCTGGGACCCTTTAGCCTGCAGGGCGATGCTCTATCCACCAAGCCAAACCAGCTAGGGCAGAAAATGTGCTTTTTAAACATTCATTCCAGTTACAGATAGAAAATGCAAACAGGGTTTGATGTTTAAATTAATATTTAAATTAATTTTTCAAGTTCTTGGCAGCTATCCAATAACTTTAATGTACATATTTAGAGAGGAAAGGAGATAGAAAACAATTCTACCAGAAATAATTTCAAACATTCCTATTAGTTCTTAGTTTGGGAATTGGGGGTCAGGCAGGAAGGTTAATAGCCACAAGCTCTAGATAAGTGTTACAGTAAAAACTAGGGCCATTATGGGCAAGATGTAGACCAAAGAAATGATATGTGTACTTAAAAATGCCATGATATTATGAGGTACACCCTCAAGGAAATATTCCCACATTCACTGACTTAGTCAGACTTGATTTAAAGTAGAGGGAGCTAATGCAAATCAGCTTAAAACAAAAGGGAAGTACATTGACTTTCATAGTCAAACTGTAGTGAATTCAGGCAGGAGAGGGGGGAGATAGAACCAGATTCAAACACCATTACAATTGTTCTCTTGCTTTGTGTGTTAGTTTTATCTTCTGTTAGATCCACTTTCTATATAGATAGAAACATGGCTGATGGCAGCTTCTAAGCTCACACACTAACAGCTTATTGATAAGATAATGAAAAGGTTCTAGGGAAAGATTCTGACTGGCCTGGCTTGTGTGATTGACCAATAGTTGTGGCTAGGGTTGTGAGGTCAACTTAGATTTAGATACCCACCTTTAGACCAAAAACTATGGCCAGGAAGATGGGTCATGCAGACCCTATTCTAGATCACTGGCTCTTTAACCAAAGCTCTCATTATATGGATAAGGCAGAAAGGAATACTGAAATAATAATACCTGTAGGATAAATTATAATTAGCATTAACTAGAGAAGGGATAAAAACAATCTGTAGAAAATCATGAGGTTATAAAGACAACTTATAAAATGGGAGAAAATATTTGCAAACCATGTATCTGACAACCAGCTGGTATTCAGAATATATAAAGAGTTCTTACAACTCAACAACCAAAAAATAAACAAAATAATGTTTAAATGGGCAAAGGTCTTAAATAGGTATTTCTCCAAAGAATATATGCAAATGGCCAACAAACACATGAAAAAAATACTCAATCATTAGTCATTAAGGAAATGAAAACTGAAATCAACATCTGGGCAAGGAGTAGGGAATTTCAAACCCTCATACATTACTAGCAGAAGTAAAATGGTGTGACCATTGTAGTAAATAGTTCGGTGGCTCTTCAAAAAGTTAAACATAGAATAACCATATGACCCAGTAATTCAACTCTTAGGCACATACCTAAAAGTATTGAAAGCATGTGTTCAAACCAAAATTTGTAAATAAATGAATGTAGCAGCACTATTCTCAATAGCCAAAAGCTTGAAACAACCCAAGTATTCATCAATGGATGATTGGATAAACAAAATGTTCATACAATAGAATATTATTTAGCCTTAAAAGGGACAAATTACCAATACTTGCTAAAACTTACATGAACCTCAAAAATATTCTAAGTGAAAGAACTTAGATATGAAATGTCACATATTGTATGATTCCATTTATATAAAATACCCACAACAGGTAAATCCATAGATACGAAGCAAATCAGTAATTGTCAGGGTTGGGGGAAGGGAGGAATGAGGAACAGTTGCTTAATGGGTAGGGGACTTCTTTTGAGGTGATAAAAGTGTTTTGGAACTACATAGAGGTAATGGTTGCACAACATCGACAGTGAACTAACTGCCATTGAATTGTGCAATCAAAAACGGTTCATTTCTATATTATGTGAATTTCACCTCAAAAAAATTTTTTTAATCATCAGCATATAATCTTTAAGCCCCTCTCATTTTCTAGACAGAAAAACTGTAGGTCTTCAAAAAGAATTTTAGTGTTTTAAATATAAATAGTACTTGACAGGTAATATTCTGATTTCATAATACTTGATTTTCTTCATAGGGGTGATTCTTAGGAAGGTGATGTCTTCCTTATCCCACTACAGAATATGCCTTTTATATCTGGAATTTTTTTTTCAAATTGTAAGACAAAGCTTATTTAGAAAGTTATGGAGGTAGTATAAATGAGCCAGCTGGGCTGTGTAGGCTCAGGAAACGAGTTCCAGAAGCTAAAGAAAGGCCCTTGGAGCTTAGGAGAGGGAAAGGCCTTGGGGGGAAGATGGGGAAAGCACTCCCCCAAAAGGGAGAGCCTCACATTTTTTCCTTGTTCATGATCTTGGTGTATCACTATCGTAGCTTTCTGTACCTGTTCTATACTCTAATCCTGAAAGGAATATGTTAGTCACATAATTATATACTTACTAAATAAACAGGCTATTATTTTAAGTTCAAATAAAAACAAGCAAATATCATTGGCTTCACTGAATAATACTAAGGTGACTATTAGTGGTGGAAACTCTAATCAAACTAGTGGAAGTAAAATGGGGAATCTGAGTGAAATCTGTAGAAAAGGCCGACCTCAGTGGTAATTGGAGCCAGGAACTCCATGTGCTTCAGGCCTCCCTCTGTCGTTAGCTCCTAATTCTGTGACTCAGTGTAGCGGTTTTGTACTCTCAGCCCAGCTCCTTTACAAGGCTGGGAACATGCCTGACAGCACTCAGATTATATCACAGTTTGTTCTAATCACCCCCTCTTTGGTTAGGAAGGGATTCCCACCATAGGCTTGTAGGGATGACCAAATGCACGGCACCTGACGCTGGGGAAATGAGATTGATAGCAGTGTATCTGTCACCTGTAGTCACAGCCTAGACAATGAGTTCGCTGTGTACCTACCATGCAGGACCACACAGGAGTTGCACTCTCAAGCAAAGTGAACAACCAGCAGCTTTGGAGGGAACAGCCAGCAGCTGTGGGAGGCAGGCTTTGTGGTAATAAGAGGGTGGGGTGCCATGGTTCCCACACAAGGATGTGATTGGGTTGCTTAAATAATTTTGTTGGCTGGCAGGGAACTTAAACCTGCTACTCAGGGATAAGCATCAATTATAGTTGCTCTGTTTGATAAGGAGATTGATCATTTGGGGGACTCTGTGGGAGCAGTAGGAAGGGAGCTTGCAGTTAGGTTGTGTGAGGCCCTCCCCGTTTCTGCTATTAAGGCAGCACATAGCAAGAATTTAAGGCCTCAAACCACAAAGCTTCACCACAAGGAATAGACTCCTCCTTTCCCCTTAGTTCAGGTTTGAAACGTCCAGGAGGGCTTATTCCTCTTACTCTGGCATGGATTGGTGTGCCTACCCTTAATGCCAGGAGTTTAGAGAGTGATTATCAGTGTCGCTGAGCCACAGGATTGGGAATAAAGCAGTGTTCCCAAAGAATCACATCTGTTTTCAAAAGATGACTGATCAAAGGGCACCATAATTTCCACTCACAATGTGTCCCTTTCCTTTGCTTTTCTCCTCCTTTCTCACCTATTTCTTTTCTCTCCTCTCTTTTCTTATCTTCAACCTCTGTCTCCTCTCCATTTCTCTCCACCCTTCTTTTCTTTTCTTCCCGTCTCTTTCTCCTTCTACTTTTCTTCTGTTCTCTCTCACTTTCCCTTATCCCCCATCTGTTTTTAAATAGTTCATGCTTTCAAATGCCACCCACAGCCTTCACTTATTCGAGCAGTAGGGATCTAGAGGTCTTCAGCTTGCTCTCTACTTCTTACCTGCATTATTACCCAGATCATCAGGTAAAAGGTAAAGAATTGGGCAGAGCCCAAATTAACCATTAGTTGATCTTTTCTCCCCAAGTTTATGGAAAATTTCTAAGCTTATTAGAAAGTGTACTCTAATTGTGAAGACAAAGTTTCACAAATACAATGAAAGTATGCTTAAAGCAATGAGTAGCTGTACTATTTGCTTCCTAGCTCTCTTTCCTTGCAGGATGTCATGTTCATATCCCCCAGTCCCTGGCCGAGAGTGTGGTTTGTAGTAGGGACTCAGTGAATTTCAGTGCTTGCCTGCCTGACTGAATGGATGAATAATGAAGGAGGAGTCATCTAAAATAACTTCCTCATGCATTGAGAAGAGCACTTTAAATGGCCTGATGGTCCAAGATAGCCATACATTGAACCCAGGCTTCCTGCAGTATATTTGGGAGTCTCTCCCTCCCTGCCACTGTACTACGCAGATAAGAGGATAAAGAATCCTGGATGCCACCTCCAACAGTGATTGTCTGCAAAACTAATAGAGGCCCCCCAAAAAATTACTTCCAAGCTTAGTCGTCATTCTAAAGTTTACCTAAAAAAATCATAAGAATGGAAGAGGAAAATCTCAGCAGTTTCAGATCCTTGAGTTAGAGTGAGTCTCAGAGGAACCCATATAATGACAGAGGTGAGGCCCAACCACAAGATAACACCTCAAATTTCACAAAATAATAGTGCTGCATACTGTCCCATTTTAAAAAATATATAGCACATTTGAAAAGTTTTCATAAGCAGATGAGGAAAATATAAATTGACTTTGTAATAGTAATCATTCTGGCAAATGATTTTTAAAAATCAATTCTCAACTTGGATTAAGTTGTAGCTTAGTAAAAATCTCTTTTGAATTATCCTCTAAAATGTCTATTATGATAAAAGAGTTTATTTTTACATTTAAACTTGTGGTTACATGTAGATAACATTCCAAGAATAAATTTGTCTTTCTAGATTTAAATATTAATCTGAAAATTTCCAGGATGGGAATTCTGTCAAATTTTTACTATGTATAGTGAAAAAGACAGGAATTCTTTTGAGAAGAATTTGACCACACAGGACCACCTTCTTGGTTTTCTGTGTATTTTTAATTTAAATATATATGTGTGTGTGGGCATACACATACACACACATCTCATGTCTATTATATAATACATAATAATATACATCTAGTCTAATAAAAGAGTAATATTCAAATTAACCATCACTCTGAGACACCTAAGCCACGCCCACCATCCAAGCCCTGACCACCAGGCAATCAGAGCGATTGTATGCAAATTAACCCAGCCAAGATGGCGGCCGGCAGCCATGGAGCTAAAGCAAACAGGAGGCTTCCCTTGTATCAGCGATGGAGTAACCTGCCTGCTTAGACTGGCTGGGCCTCTGCTCAAGGCAACAATTTTTCAATTATAGAAGCCACGGAGATGAAGCAAACAGGAGGTTTCATTGCCTGCCTAGGCCTCCAGTCAAGGCAACAAAGTTTCAATTATAGAAGATAAATAAACCCCAGAAACCTAATTCCAGCCAGCCTTACTGGGACGTTGGGTCAATGGGAGCTGTGGGCAGCCTGAAAACGGCCCTCAGCCCCTCATCTGGGCTGGCCAGGCACACTAGCAGGTGGACATCCCCCGAGGGGCCCCAGACTGTGAGAGGACACAGACCGGGCTGAGGGACCCCCTCCACACACAAGTGCACAAATTTTTGTGCACCAGGCCCCTAGTATATGTATAATTAGATATCTATTGCTGCATGGCAAATTACCTCAAAACCTAGCAGCTTAAGACAACAGACTTTATTTTGTCCATTTCTGGAATCTGGGTTTGGCTCAGCTGAGTGCTTTTGGCTCAGAGTCTCCCAGAGGCTGAATCCAAGCCAGGCCTATTGTCTTCTCAAGGCTTCACTTGGGAGGATTTGCTTCCAAACTGACTCACCTGGCTATTGTCAAGCTCCAAGTCCTCTCTGGCTTTTGGCCAGACACATCAACACCTTGGATATGGGCCTCACACAACATGGTAACTGGTTTAGCTCAGAGTGGTCTAAAGAATAAGAGAAGAGGTGTCCAAGACAGAAGCCACAGTCTTTTCTATAACCTACTCTCAGAAGTGATTATCCCATTCTTTCTGCCATATTCTATTCATTAGAAGTGAGTTCACATGCAAGGGGAGGGGATTAGTTACAAAGTATGAGAAAACCAGGAGGTTGGGATCACTGGGTTCTTGTAGAGTTAGTCTACTGTGTTTGTACATATGTGTATAAGCATGTGAATATACACACACATACATACACATATATTTATGTGTATATGCATACACACACACACTTAAATAAACCCACACATTTAGAGAAATAATTTATGCTTCAAATACCTGGTAGTTATATCCAATGTGTGATAAAATGAATCATTGCTGCTAGCATAACAAGACTTTTTATAGAACCTTGCAAAGCTTTCTTCCTTTGCTCTCCTCTCCCTAGCTAATGCCCGTTGCCCTTCACACTGTTAAAATATACTTCATTTCTCTATCTCCAAAGTACCCTTTCATGGGTCTCTCAGGTTCAGGACTAAGATGCTGTCACCCAATGCTCTAAGTCTTGCCATTTTTTGAGTTATTGACATGGTAGTGCATTCAGAGGTAATAGGGGAAGCATTAGTCTCTCCACAACCCCATGGCACACTTCATTATCAGGGTTTTGAAGGAATACTGTCCACATGTAGTATTTCTTAAACTCTCTCAGGAAAGCAGCCATTTCCACTTCCTCCTTACATGCCTTGTTTTCTCTCAAAATTCACACACCATCCTCCAAACTCCTGCATGTATTGGAACAGGAAGTGTTTCAGGTTTGGGAACATTCCTTTACTGTCTGGAATAGCTAGAAATCTCAAGACAGAACCTCAGCTTAACCAAATAATATAATTTTGAATGCCAAACCTGTGTGTCCTTTTCTGTGATTTTACATTTTTTCCCAAATACAGTGAGCCCCCATGTCTAAGCTATCTTATCACCCCAAACGGCCACTCTTTGACTACCCCTTGGGCTGAGGGGAGCACATGCCCAGCAGTGCTCCCCTAGTTATAGATTGTGAAAAAGATGAGGAGGGCAAGAACTCCAGGTGGGTCCATCCACTTGTTCCATGGGATGGTGGTAGTGGTGGGGGGTGAGTCCAGAGGACGACCTTAACAAGACTTTAAATCATGGAGCCCAGGAAAGAAGGCCCATTACCTGAAATTAGATATGGTACTAGGTGGAAAAGTCATATAAATCATAAAAATCATTTTTATTGTAATATTTCATTGCATGATGTCATTGAAAATACTAACCTTGCTTTCACTTTGCTTAGTTTAGACTTGACGAGTTATTGGTAGAAGTTTATCCTAAGCTGGCAGTAAGCCTGCCTGACCTTATCTTTATGATAAGGGAGAGAGACATCATCTTTATTATGCTGCACAATAAAAACAAAACACAAAAAGTATCTGCTCTTCCAAGACACTGTCTCTACCTTCCAAACATATTCACTACACAAATATCCTAAAATATAGTCCGGAAGAAGGCAGTCCTAAAATGTGCAGTAACATGAAAGACTCATAGAGGATTCCATGAATTCCCAACATTCTATTGTCATTTTCATTTTGTGTAAACAGACAAAAAACTATAGCTGTAATTAAAATGTTACTTTATTTAAACTTAGAACAGTGAAAATTGTGGTGCTGTGGTCATCAAATAAAATAAAAAGATATACCTTTCTTTGCATGTAAGATTTTATTGTGGCCGAGATATTGCTCATTCTATGCTCCTTCTACATGGTAGAAAATGGCTGATAATTGTTTTATCTAATAAATATTTTTTACTCACTTAGAAAAATAACATCCAGACTGATGACTGGAATTGTTAACAAAATTAGAAAGACAGCTTTAAAAATTATGTAGTTTTAATGATAGCTATCATATGCACTTTTTTTTTCTCATACATTTTTCACTGGGAAATTATTCCTAAAAACAATTACATGTCAACATCTAAGCAAGAATCTTCTACTCTGTGAACAATACATACCACCTTTCTAGGAAAGTATAATTAAATAATAGATTTTTTTGAGCTAAACTTCCAACTTCTCAATTTTGCTATTGAAGAAACTGAGGACCAGATACATTAAGTGACTCAAAGGGCCAACAACTAGTTAATGTCATAGCTGAGACTAAACCCCACATGCCCTGACTTGGGACACAAGCTCTTTCTTCTTTTCCAAATTCACATCCATGATATGCTAGAGCTTTCAAACTGGGGTATGCATACCCCTGCAGGCAGTGGCAGCGTGCCAGAGCAGCAGAGCCACAGGATAAACACAGGGTGTCTTGCTTCAGTGTAAATATTGCTCAAAGATTGGAGGGAAGTTAGGGGGGGAACCACTTTATTTCTATATTAAAACAAGATTGATTGTAAAGGAGAATGTACCTTTTACATGAATTTTTAAAATTTCAGGCTGGATTCCTCAGGCCATGATCCCACCACATGGAGGTAAATGTTCTCTCTGCTCACTCTGCCTGGGATGCTTCTTTTTTGAAAATTGTGTACCATCACTGTGAGTATGTCTAGGCAGGATCTTTCATCCAAAAAGTACCTTCCCTAACCTCCCTTTTTACATCCCACAATTCAATTTGCATTATTTTAGTCCTCATGATCAGTTAAATTGTAATTTTGGGAGGAGATGGGACACTTTAAGACCTATAAGAAATGAATTACTAAGAACAGAACTAGATTTGTTTATTTGTTCTTTTCTCTTCTGAATCAGTGTAAATTTTAACGATTTAAATAAAAAGTGATGGCTAAAAATTTTAATGTGATTTTAGTAGAAATCAGCTGATTAGTAGTTTACTTCTGTAAAAGGCTATCTTACAGTATTTCTGCATGTGATTCTAAAACTCACATTTGTATATGAATGAAATTGATCAAGTACTATACATTTCCATGTTTCCATGTAGCATATTTATGAATGATATCTGAAATGCTGTAAGACATATTAACAGCAAAAGTGAGAAACAAAAGACCAATAAACTATCTTATACATTTTCTTAGTGGACCATTCCTCTCATTTGATTTTTTATTTATGAGATAAAAACCATTTAAATAGTAGTTCTCAGATTATTGCTCTCTCCACAGTGACATGTTGGACTTTTACCCCCACCCCCAAGCCTCACCAGGCTAAAATGTTTTTAGAAGTACTAAAAATAGTGTGTGCTTGATTTCTACAGTGACATATTTTTGATACACTATTCTAACACCAGAATTTTTATATGCAAGTAGTCTGATTAATTTAAAAAACTGTATTTAATTCTTAGGTTTCAAGTTCAAATTGGGAACCAGGAAACCAACTGGTTCCATTGAATCAACACTTATGGAATGCAGTGTGTTAGTCCCTGACAGAACATAGCGATGGCACAGACAGAATCCTGCCTCCAAAGTTTCCCAAGTGAGAGAGGAACCAAGTTCATATAAATAAGATGGTAAGATAGTTTGTGCTAGAGGTACCAACAGAATGAGGGGATACATCAAGTCTAGCTAGATAGTGGCTTATTGAACCCATTTTCTGCCAGAGGAAGGACTCCTCAGCTACTGAGCCAATATGTGCTTACCGTTCAATAAAGTCAGCAAAGTGTTCTTTTCTTCCTGGGCACCCAGGGCCTAGAGGTGCCTGCATACTGCCACCCCATCTCCATCCCAGGACTGGTCTAGGGTGAAGCAGTGGCGCACACAAAGTCAGGAAAATAAATCTCACTGCAATGTTTTTGCATTGCAACATCCATGATGAAAGAACTTTAAAATTTTAAGTAAAAAAAGGATCAACAGAACTGATTTTTCCCCCCTTTAATCTCAAGTTCCAATAGGATTCCACCACCCCTACCCTCCACACATCAACAGTGGTCACCAGGCACATCTAACGTTAAGACCTAAATTTTCTGATATTCTGATCTCAAATCAATAAAATTGTTAACATTGGGGGGCATAGGAAGGGGGGGCTGCCGTTGGGGTCCTCTGACCACTCTGGCATAGCTGATCACTCGCTCTGTGGCACTCACAGAAGCACCGCGCAGGGGAAACTACCACGTGGCGGGGGCTGCAAGGACCGCAAGTACAAACGTCACAGAAGTCAGGATTTGGCTTCAAATCTTCCCTGGTTTGGATTGGCTTTTAGTCGCGAGATTGTGGTAACTGTTGGTAACAGTGGGAACAATGAGCTGTGGGCCAGACTAGGTCAATCATAAGTGCCGCTGGCTGCCCTGGCGTCCTGCTGAACTGGGATCCGAACCATCCGCCCCGCTCCTCCCGACTCTCCATGAGCCCAAACAGGGCTCCAGGACATGCCCTGGAGATCAGCTACAGGGTAAGGGGCACCCCCTTCCC
This sequence comes from Murina feae, assembly GCA_004026665.1. Lineage (NCBI taxonomy): Eukaryota > Metazoa > Chordata > Mammalia > Chiroptera > Vespertilionidae > Murina > Murina feae. Next base: position 22,491 of record PVJC01002629.1, read on the forward strand.
CAGACTGAGAGCCTCTTGGGTCCTTGCCCGAAGGCCCCGGCCAGCCTGAGGCTGCCCCAGGAGTCTGTGGCGGAGGGGGTGGAGCATTGGGACCCCACGCTTCCACTAAGGGTTGGAGGCTGCCCCAGATCCACACAGACTTATACTGACCTCTTCCTACTTACCACCTGCTGCATATATAATTATGGCAGTTTAGAAAGTAGATAACAGAACCGTACATTTGGGCCTTGACTCTCCAAAATTATATATATCCCTTAAAATGTTGTCCCCCTGAAGAGCAAACTGAGGAGGGAAGGTTCTCTAAGGAATCATACAAACAGAGTTGAAGGCAGTTAAGGTAAGGGCTTAAAGAATAAACTCCAGTGAGGAAAAAAGTCAAAAATATGCAAATGGGAGCTAGCAAAGTGTCCCAGAGTTCTGAAGCTTGTCTGGAAGGGCTGGGGACTCCCAGGAGTACAGAGCCCAGAGTTCTGTAATGAGCTGAAGGCTAAGTCCTAACTATCCTGTGGTGCATGTGTGATGCATGAAGCTATAGGAATGTATCTATTATTGCTGTCCGTAAACCGTCAAAGAGAGGGTAGGTCCTTCTATCGACTGAAATACCCACAGATTAAAAAGCCCACAATTTTCAAACTTTTTTCTGTTTTCTCTAGATCCTAAGGTGTCAGGCAGTGGAGGAAGCTTCCGCCATCCTCCCTGTTCTAGAACTGCCCACACCCCAATTCTGTGTTGGATTGTTTTTCTTTCCTCGTCTATTAATCAGTTAATTTTAAATCTGACTTTTCCCCTTCATCATGTTACTGAAATTGCTTCACAAATTCAATACCTTTTCTGGGTAATATCCTCTTCCACCCTATGCAACTGCAGGTTCAAATTCTATCTTCTTGAAATTCACACAGCTCCTACTGTCTTTTGGTTTCTCTTAACTCTACAACCATCTGTCTTCTGTTCCCTTACCAAACTTGCCTCCCTCCTCCTCTTTCTAAAGGCAGATACTTCACAGTAATCTTACCTGGGCCCCACTCTCTCCTCTGGGCTGACCTGACTCGCCAGGCTGTACCCACTCTGAAATCTCTGGTGAGATCCCTCGTTCACTTGCAGCTCTCTGCTGGATACCTTAGCCTGTTTGTTCCATCAGCACCTCAGTCCCAGCATTTCCAGGCTGAATTTGTCCTCTCTAACCAATAGTCACCTTTATCATCATCATGTTACCACATTACCATCATCACTTGGGACTCCCCTGGCCTTATTCTCCATCTCCAGCTACTTGCCAGCTCTCTTCCACTCTCTCTGCACATCCCATGCCAGAGCTGTTCACTGCTCATTCCCACTTGCCACTATCCTAGGGCAGGCTCATCCGCTCTTCCTTTGATTTTCCAGAGGCAGCCTTGCTTCCTGTCTGCACTTCTCTGTACCTGAGGCCATCATACATGTCACTGCAAGTCATCTCCTAGGGCCTCGTTTTTTTCCACATCTTTTCTACAGTTTAAAAATTCTGTTTCCTATTTCCCTATAACTGCAGAATTGAGTCCAGTGATTTTAAAATAACTTGATAATGGATATTGTTAAAAGCACTTCCAACCTGGTGAGTCAGTTTGGAAATGCTGGGACTGAGGTGCTGGTGGAACAAACAGGGTAAGGTATCCAGCAGAGAGCTGCAAGAGAACGAGGGATCTCACCAGAGATTTCAGAGTGGGTACAGCCTGGCGAGTAGTTGTCTTGGTAAAAATCAGAATCTTGTTGGACTTACACTGATTTAACCATGCAGCTAGTATATATATTTTTTATATACATGTGCATATATATGTATGTATATGTATATCATAAAATGAAATTAATTTTAAATGGTAAATTACATAAACTATGTGATTTTATTTATTTTTTAAGTGCACTTGACTGGAATCAAACCTGGGACCCTTCAGTCCACAGGCCAACACTCTATCCACTGAGCCAAACTGGCCAGGGGGTAAACTATGTGATTTTAAGTTAGAGTTCTTAGGCTATAAAGTTTTGCTTGCATGCTAAGCATACTCTGTGAGCTTAAATTTCAAAATTAGCACAAATAATATGACCCCAAATCATTTTTCTTAATTTATTTCTCACAGTTGCCTTCCATTATAGCCAAAGGCTGCACAGCCCTGTACTCTTCAAATTCTCTTCCTCACATCTTCTCTTTTGTGTAATTACTTCTCTCTGACTAAAACATCCACCCATCAATTCTAGTTCTAATTTCTCCTCACCCTTTCAAGCCCACCCCAACTGAAATCTCAGCATTCCCAGGCTGAATTCACCAGAGCATATTTGGTGAATTGTCAGAGCCCTTAACACTGACTGACAACCTTCCTTAGCTGTGTTTGATGGATAAATGGGCAGATAAGGTGTAGTTCATACATGCAATGGAATATTATTCAGCCTTAAAAAGGAAGGAAATTCTAACACACACTACAACATAGATGATTCTTGAAGACATTATGCTAAGTGAAATAAGCCAGTCACAAAAGGAGAAAAACTTGTGATTCCACTTAGATGGGGTACCCAGCAGAGTTAAATTCATAGGAACGGAAAGCAAAAGGGTGGTTGCCAGGGGATGGGGAGTAAGGAAATGTGGAGCTCATGTTAATTGGGTGCAGAGTTTCATTTGAGAAGATGAAAACCTCCTGGGAATGGAGATGGTTGCACAGCAATGTGAATGTGCTGAACTGTAGGGTTAAAATAGCAAGTTCTATATTATGTATGTTTTACCACAATAAAAAAACTTTCTCAGGGGAAGAATGCTTGTTGTGCTTCTTTAGATGAAAGGAATATACTGCTAATGAAGTTGTGTGTTGATTGGGAATTGGAGCTGTTCCACCGTGGAGTCACTGAAACTTGAAACCTCTTGGCCCATCTTTGTGTTCTTTGGCACTTTGGCATTAATACATGATTCCGAATTCATAGGAAAATTTTGGTTGGAAAGAAACATATCATGATCAAAATCTGTGCAAATAAATAATTGATTATGCCAGTGGTTTCTGAATTATGCTGATAGTTTCAATTTCTCTTTTCATCTCTTAACTTTCAAAGCTTAATTTAAATCCTTAATCATTCAATGGCTAAACTTTTCAAAATGTGCATTAATCTCTGATTACTAAATTAAAATATGTGCTTATCATAAAACTAGTGGCCCGATACATGAAGATTTGCACAATGGGCCTTCCTTCCCTGGCTGCCAGCACCAGTTTTCCTCCAGCACCCAGGACCAAGCCTTTGGTCTGGCCACAGCAGCGAGGCTTGGCTTCTCTGCTCCAGCTGCTCCAAGCCCCTCCTTTTTTTTTTTTTTTTTCTGGCTCCTCCAACAGAGCCCAGGGCAGACTGAAATCCTGGCTGCCTCCAGGGACCCAGGCCCCCAGCTCCTCCTTGAGTGGAGCTCAGAACCGGCAGAAAGCTTGGCTTCCTCCATCGCTGGGAGCAACCCAGGCCTCCTGCTCACTCCAGCTCCATGGCCGCCGCCATCTTCAGTCATCTTCAGTCTTCACTCCACACCTGTGTATACAAATTAACCACATCTTTTTTGGGTTAATTTGCATAGTTGCTCTGATTGGCTGGTGGGTGTAGCAGAGTGAGGGAGTGATGGTTAATTTGCATATTTCTCTTTTATTAGTATAGATAGATATTCAAACATTATTAAAAAGCATATTGTTTAGAAAATGAAAGCTCCCCACGATCTCAAATGATAACTATTGTTTACAATTTAGAGTGGGTATTTTATGTGCATATAAATGTGATTAGTAATGAAAATATTATTACTCTTTCACATATCCTGCCAATGGCATTGTTACTTAAAAATACATTTCTGATATTATTATATGATCAGATATTCATCTCTTTATATTTTTAAGCTACTGTGCAGTATTCTATTGTGAAGCTACATCTTAATTTAACCCATATACCAATTAATGGGGCATATATCATAACCCTGATAATGTATGCTGAGGAGAGCAATGATATTCAATTTTGTGTGTGTGTGTTTGTGTACCACTGTGTTTCTGAGTGCTAGACATGGAATGCCAGGATCAAGTTAAAAACACATTTATAATTTTAATAGGTAGCTGCTAAATTTCAGTTCTACCTTGTCTGGCCTTTAACATCCCAAATACTTCGGCAAAGTTGCAATTGACCATATATAGTAGAAGCTGAAGATTTAGATATTTCAGTTAAAGTATCCAGATGAATATATGTAAGCCTGATGTATTGGGTTTTTCCAATCCCCAGATTCAGCTGGCTTATTAGAGTAACAAAATACCTTGATGGAAATGCCTATACCTGATCCAATGAATTCTCTAAGCCTCAAGATTCAGCTTACATAACAGGGTAGCTAAGAACATTTGGGACAATAAATTAGCAGCTGTTCCCCATCCCTAGGGTATCTACCTTGATCACTTCTTTAGATATGTGCTCATCCCATTAAATCTAACTCCTCTTAAAGTCCTCTACTAAATAACAAAACCATTGTCAAAACTTCATAAATCACTTACTGACATAACAACCTCACCACCCACAACAAATACAAACTGAAATTTGGTGATTGTTTTGACTCAGATAATTACAATGTTTATTAGAATCCAGAAGTGCAATGACTATACTTTCTACTTTTGTTGTGTCTTGTTAGGTTTATTCCTTCATGGCAAACTATAGACAAGCTTTCATTTTTCCATATCATCTTAGGCCATGTGGCTTATAAATGTTATTTTATAATTTAGCAAAGGACCACAAAAGGAAAAGCAAAGTACCTAACTACTTGTTGTTGGATTTGTATTTTCAAAACAAAGCCTATGGGAATAGAAATTGCTTCTTCTTCACCAAAAATTCCCACAGTGCAAGATATTAGTAATTCATGAAAATTCAAGACATGATTTTTTTGCAAAGAAAGGGCAATGATATTTATTTACTTGTTCATTCATTTGTGTGACATTTATTGAGAATTTACATGGTACCAAGCACCTGCATGATAATGTACATTATAGTCTACTTCCTCACCTCCAACCTTGATATTGTCTTCTATAAATATGGAAAACCTATCAAATATAAATTCTTTGTGTTTGAAGGAACATAAGAATATTTAAAGACTAAATCACTCTACCTCATAGAGAAATGAAAACTTATTTTTGGAGTATATGTACATATACACATTTTTTTCTCTTTGATTAAAAATTATTTAACACATCTGTGCCCAGGATTAAGGATAATGAAATTCAGCCACAAAAATGATTAAATAATATATAATTGTAGTGTTGGAATTTATCAGTTTAGAGTGGTTGCCTCCATATTCACTTTCCTTTGATCTCCTTGTAGACCTTATTGTTATTAACTTCAAATGTCTCCGTATTTCTGCTCAGTGGAATGTGCCTTGACAGAGTAATTATATGTTATCAGGCAGTTGAAGATCAACTAAAGATATGTGGCCACAAGAGGGATGCTGATGTCTTTGAGCTGTTCCTTTCTAAAAAGTAAGTGTACTTTAGGTAAGAAATAGAAGAGCATCAATTATAATGTTTCACAGATTCAAACGTTCTTTTCCAGTCCTCCCTCACCCCACTCACTCCTATGCCAAAGACTGGATGGGAAAGTACCACACTCTAATTATTTTACCACTTATTGGAGTCATAATCTCTATCGGAGAGGCAGAACATTGGAATGGATGAGAACAAAGATTATGGAACCTAGCTAAGTTTAAATCCCAGTTCTGCCTCTTCCATCTGGGTGATCTTTGTCAAGTTTAGCAAATAAAACTATGGAACATACAATTACCCATATTTTCCTGCATATAAGATGACTTTTTAACCCAGGAAAATCTTCTCAAAAGTCAGGGGTCATCTTATACGCTGGGTGTCATCTTATAGGGCGGGGGCTGAAACTTCCGGGCTGGACTGAATATCTGCATTTGCTGCATATGGTGGGGGGAGCTCAAAAACGGCCGCACTCCATTCATTTCATTGGAGCCGGAAAGAGACCGCAAGTGTCTCTGGTCGGCTCCTTTTTGTGCCGCATACAGTCTCCATCCGGACTTTTAAACCCAGGAAAATCTTCTCAAAAGTTGGGGGTCGTCTTATATGCCCAGTCATCTTATACGCCGGAAAATACGGTATATATGAACTAGAGACCTAGTGCATGAATTCGTGCTTGGGTGGGGAGCCTGAGATGTAATCAGCCCTCTGGGCAAGTGGTGGGACACCCTTGCTGGCCTGGGATCCATCCTGCTGACATTCCTATCATTTGTCAGGAGCCACTTGGCAGCCGCTTTTATATTGTTTTTTCCTTGTGGAGCACCTAGGGAGGGGAAGTGGCCACAGTGCCCAAGGCTGACTTCCAAGAGGTCATGGCAGTGGCACTGGTCCGTCAGTGTTTGGCCCATTCTCTGGAGATTGGACCTGCAGGACTACTGAGGGAGTGAGTGGCTGCCACCGGGCTGGTGAGCTACAGAGATGGGTTAGTCAACTGAGTGGTGCTCCTGCTGTGGGAGCACACTGACCACCAGGGGGCAGCTCCTGTGTTGAGTGTCTGCCCCCTGGGGGTCAGTGCACATCATAGAAACCAGTTGACTAGTCATTTGATCATTCGGTCACTTAGGCTTTTATATATATATATATACACTAGAAGCCCGTTGCACGAAGATTCACACAATAGGCCTTCCTTCCCCTGGCTGCTGGCACTGGTTTTCCTCCAGCACCCAGGACCCAGGCCTTTGGTTTGGCCACAGAAGAGAAGCCAAGCCTCTTCATTTTTCAGTCTTCAGTCTTAAGTTTTCTCTCTGGCCGGAGCCTTCAGTCTTTGCTCTGAGCCTGTGTATGTAAATTAACTGCCATCTTTGTTGGGTTAATTTGCATAGTCACTCTGATTGGCTGGTGGGTGTAGCGGAGTGACACCAATTTGCATGTTTCTCTTTTATTAGTGTAGATAGATTTTAGGAAAACAAATGAATATATATTTTTAGGATAAGTATGTCCCACACTGCATTTGCTATTACTCTGAAATTCACAAACTGGGTATCCTATATTTTATCTGGGAATCCGATCACTTGCATACATATAACAATACTACCTGCTTCACAGAGTTATTGTGAGGATTAGGTGTATGAGTAGGTGGGGAGGGCCTGGTACACAGTAAACATTCAATGAGCATTAGTACAGTTAATATGATTACTACTACTACTAGAGAAGAATGATTCATTATACCTATATACTATAAAAATAACTAATTTATTGGTAAGTGGGAAAACCTCTCCTTTTTATAATAACCTTTTTTAATTCCACTCCAACTCCTCAAGGGTGGCACATGGCAAAAGTCACTGTGCTCTGCAGAGCAGTCACCGTGCCTAAGATAGAAGCCAGGAGGAGGGGGAAGGAGAAGTTATGGGTTGGATTGGATTCTGACAGTACAGTGTGCACTAGCCAAGAGACACCTGTGCAGTCGTAGTTTGTATTTTAATAATGATGATCCTATTCTTCCCTTCAAGCTGTTTAATCTCACTGACTATTATGCATTTTTTAAAAATAAGCTTGATATATTTCTACTCATCTGTAATTTATGGAACTCAGTTAGTCTTTAAAGACAATGTTCTATTTGCTCTGGCCAGGTGGCTAAGTTGGTTGGAGCATTGTCCAGTGCACCAAAAGGTTGTGGGTTAAATTTCTGGTCAGGGCACAAAGAGGAGGCAACCAATCGATGTTTCTCTCTCCCCACCTCTCTCTTTTTCTCTCCCTTTCCTCTCTCTGTAAAATCAACAAAAACATGTCTTTGGGTGAGGATTTTTTTTGTAATGTTCTACTTTATCAATGAAGTTAATTACTTTACCTCTGGTAATTGAAGGAAATCCTTTATTAATAAACATGTTTATTTTGTTATATAAAAATATTTTTTAATTTCTTAGTACAGAGAAAAAATATTTATCTTTGCTGTGGCCCTAAATTCCCTTGCTTCCAAGAAGGGAATAAATAACTGGCCAATTTAAGATTTTTAAATATATATATTTTATTATGGAATAGGTATGGTAGATAATTCTGACACACTTAGTGTCATGCTTTGAACCTTTCTATATAGATTAGCTACTTTCATAGCAACAATCAATATCTTATATGCTCAAATGATGGCACCTCAGCCTTTCATGATTTTAACAACTGTGCACCATTGACCTAACAGGTAAATAGATAACAAAAAGAAAAGATTTAAAGCATTAGGAAAAAATTAGAAATATTTATCTTCTGACAGTGGATAATTAGTGGTCTTCTCAATTAAGGGACAACAAATTTTTTATCCTAAGTTTACCACTGAACCCATCTGGGTACAAAAAAAAATGTTGCACAGTCTAGATGCCAGTAAACTGGGTTATTTGCCTGTCTCTGTTGCACTTGGAAAATGGAAAGCATCTTACCAATGACTCCTGGAGGAATCACTAAGAACACATACTGTAGCAGATGTTCTTTAAGAATACCAGCTACTGAATGTAAAAAGGAGAGCATGACAAGTCAGAATTTTATAATACCAAATCTACTGATTCAGGCAAAGTCACCCAGAAAAGCTAAATCCATTGAATACTTACTAAGTAATGAGATATACACATAGTCTCTGAGTTTTGCCCTACATACTACTTTTCAATGATAAAATGTGTACTTTTTATAGTGGAGAGACATGACAGATACAGGCTTACCCCAGTGACTGACCTTTTAGCTTCACAAACAGTGGGACAAACAGCAGCATTTGTCTCCTGATGTGATGCAGTAATTGCCACCTTTGTTACTGAAAAGTGTTAGATTTAATCATGAGGAAGTAATCAGGCAAATCAATAATGTGAGACATTCTATCATACAGCTGTCCTGAGCTCTTTAAAAGACAATGTTGAGGGGGAAAAAAGGAAAGTGGCTGTACTAAATTTAAGACTAAAGGATTCTACCAACTGAAAAAGCCATGCATGAGTGTTGATAGGATTATGAATTTAAACAAACCATAAAATATAGGAGGCAACAGGGACAATCTGAATATGCACGGTATATTAGATGAATTTAAACAAACCATAAAATATAGGAGGCAACAGGGACAATCTGAATATGCACGGTATGAATGAATTCAATGTCATTTTCTTAGGTGTGATAATGGTATTGTGGTTTTACAGGAATGTCCCTATTTAAGGATGTGCATGAAGAATTTAGGAGAGAGAGCCCTGCAATAATAAGCCTGCAATTTATTTTCAAATGATTCCCCCAGGAAATAACCAATAAGCAGATGTATTATATAGGTCAGAGAGAATGAGTGGCAAAGCCTTAAAAATGATAAGTGCTATATAAGCGTTCATTATGTGATTCCTTCACCTTTTTTTTATTTGAAAATTTTCAATATAAAAATTTGATGAGCAGGGCTTCTCTTATTTAGAAATGTTTACATGATTTAAGAAATATATTTGTTTAAAATATTAGAAAAATAATTAGTTCCTCAGTGTTGCAAGGTTAAAGAGATGTAAATGTGAAAATATGTTGCCACATGAGTTAATGTAGGTAATATTAGTTAACATTCATATTTTTAAACTGCTTAGAAAAGTGCCTGGCACACAGGGTGTGCTCTATACATGTGTGATAAATAGAGACATATCTGTGTGCATACTCAGTCTGGGCCTACAGAAGTAGGCCTGACCTGAGAAGTAGAAGAGATCTGAATAACCCAGCCGACAGCAGCCACTCAGAGGCTTTGCCCTCTTTGCTGACAGCTCTACAGCCACACCCATGTCTGTCCCTTAGCTGAGTGAGCTGCACCAGCAAGGCCCAGTTCAAGAAGGATGGGCAATATTTTGACCTCATTCTATATAATAAAGAGCTAATATGCTAATTAGACCAAACAGCCAAATGACCTTCTGGACATCCTTCTGGACAACCTTCCAGACAAAGCTGGGGCTGCAAGGCCTGAACCCCTGGCATGCATTTCGTGCATCAGGCTTCTAGTATTCAATAAACAACAAAGGGAGAATAAAACACTTTACTCTGCCTCTGTCTCTTGGTGCACTGCAATCTCCATATCTTAAACCCCATCTGGCCAAGAACTGGACAAACCCAAAGTAAGAAGCCTGCAGACACTTTTGAAGCAGGAGCTAATGGCATTTCCCACATTTACCTGTGAGTTCAGTGTCTACTGCCCTTTTATCCCTCTTCCCTCTCCCCAGTAAATCTTTTTTTTAAATTGAGATTCCAATAAATTAAATCATAATGAAGTATCAATTTCTATTAATGTGTTCAAATGCTCCCCTTTTAAGTATTTGTTTTAACTGGCTAACAAAATTTTAATCCAAATGAATGAGTATTAAAAATGGAAGTTTGGAAATTAACATGTAAGTGCCAACAATTTTGAAAGGACAAAGAAAGAACTTTATTCAGTTACTCCAAAGTCATTATATTTATCCTGCCTTACAACTGAACTAATCATTGCTAATATTTACTTTCTTTTTCAGGGAGCTGACAGATGTTATTGATCTTTCTAGGTTTAGAAAATTAAAATACTTATGGCTACATCATAACAAGGTAACATTATATTTTATCTTTAAATGTCTCTATAATTAAGTTACTATCATGTTTTAATAAAGCTAATCTTTAAAAGTACTATTTTCTATACCTAATTTAAACTTAGATGAGAAAGTTTATATGCATACTAGAGGCCCGGTGCACGAATTCATGCACCAATGAAGTCCCATGGCCTGGCCTGTGGGATCAGGCCAAAACCGGCTCTCTGACATCGCCTGAGGAGTCCTGGATTGCAAGAGGCCACAGGCCAGGCCGAGGGACTCCACTGGTGCATGATTGGGGTTGGGGAGGGACATGGGAGGGCTCCAGGATGTGTCTGGCCTGTTTCACTCAGTTCTGATAGGCCAGACTCCAGCAGCAAGCTCACCTACCGGTCAGAACATCTTCCCCCTGGTGGTCAGTGCAGATCATAGCGACTGGTCATCTAGTGGACTGTCTGCCCCCTGCTGGTCAGTACACGTCATAGTGAGCAGTTAAGTGGCCTTAGCATATCATTAGCATATTACGCTTTTATTGAATGGCTGACCAGATGACCAGACACTTAGCATATGAGGCTTCTCTTAGAAGCTAGCATTTAGGAGGCCACCACCTCCCCCAGAGTGGGAGTCTGGGGGGCTCTAAGCCATATCCAAGTCAAAAAGCAAGACTGAACCAAAATGCAGACCCAGTCATTACAATTAGCTGGTCAGTAAGTTGGTTATCCTCAACTTTCAAAAATTTAAGTTTCCAGCAGCTTTTATTTTACTCATTGTAAATACATTATACCATCTTAACATTTTGAATTTAGACTTTCAAATGCCAGCTGAATAAAAAAAGGTTTCTTCAGCAATAGCATGCTTATCAAGCAGTAGTCCAGACTCACAGCATTGAATCTTGAAGCAGCCATGTTTATGAAAGAATTTCAATATCACATTGCATTTTCAGTCTTTTTTTAAACCAACTAAATGGAAAATGAAAGAGCTTCTAGTATTAAGTGTAAGTACAAGTCTCATAAGCTTGAAATAATTTCCAGGAGAACAAACACAAACAGCTTGGAGACCCAGCCAGCTAACGACTGAAATGGAAAGTACTTGCACTATTTAAGGGCATGCAAGTTCAAAACGCTTTATAGCACTCTGCCAGAAACCATCCTGGGTCACAGCGGGCGACCTCTGATGAGAAAAGGATGGAAATCACAAGGCTGGCAAAAGTGACTAATCTTTGTTTCTCATGTGTGCTCCTTGTGGTGTTCAGTTTTAAAGGAAAGAACATGTACAGCTGTTGGAAACAGGTCTAAAGAGAGAGACGATTAGGAATTTTGTAATATTTTTTTGCGTTCTGGTAGTGGACACCGTCCAACTTCGAACCAGTCATTGAATGTTCACACAGTTGACTGGCAGATATGTTATGCACATAGGAAGGGGTTATGTATACTGTCAACTATTTCACTTTCTTTTGTTTTTGAAGGGTCCACGGTTTATCCCTTCCAACTTTTCATAAGAAGTTGAGTCTGCTCAGACAATTAATCTAAGTGATTTATTTGTCTTTTATACTATAATTAAGTTGTGTTCTGGTTCATTACCTCAAAAATTTTTTCAGATATTTAATAATAAGCCTGTAAAATTGCTAGCACAATGCTAGTATTTTTCTATTTCTGGAAGAACCAGCTGTACTTTGGTAGTTTCATTTGTCTCAGATTAGAATAAGCTTTTGATTAAAAAAGCAAACAAACAAAAAATCCTGCATAATGCCTTACCATGCAGCTGTTCAACATGGAATCTGAGTTTCTTCCTTGTAGCAAAAACAAGTTGACAAAGTTTACAAACTACATTTAAATGAAAATACCTCTTCTAGCGAAGTCATTGTTTATAAACTTCATTATCTGAAAAATAATTTAAATACTTATTTATAATAACATTTTCCACACAAGCTGACTAGAGAATGACTAGACTGAAGTAAACAAAATTGCCTTAAAAGAAGATTCTGAGTTCATTCTTCTATGCTATTATGATATCTTGCTCCCAGACATTTAGTACTTATTGAAAATTTGCTAGTGAGCAGAAACTTATGTGTTTTAGGAACGAATGTTGGTGTTCAAGACTAACTAGTAAACCACAATTTTAAAAATTGAAATACTTATTTTTAATGTGCTGTTTTAAGTATTTTCAAATAATTCTTTGAATAGCAGGACTCATTTTCAGGTAACTTTCTAAGCTTTGTATCATGAATTTTAGTTGGTTCCTTTAATCAGGTTTGGGTATATATATATTAATTATTTATTTTTACATACACTACCTTGTTAAAAAAAATTTTAGAACAGCACAAATCCCATAGTAGAGTATAAGACCTGTGAAAGAATAAAACAAACTAGCATACATTCCATATAATTTGGGTTCTTGTGTGTTTCTGATACCTCAGGGCAACATTAATTATATCCCTCATGTCAACTTTGTTTAAAGAATCATATTTTGCCAAATATTTAAAACCTCTTCAAAAAAGTAAGTCAAGGTAAATAACCTAAATATGATCTCAATGCATGGTTGTGAAATTCATAGATATTTGGTTATTCTTAAAAGTGATTTATCTCAAGCATGTAACCTATTTTTGGAAAAGAGCTTATACAGAAATTTTAGTAACATGGAATAAAGAGGGGAAAACATGAGAATAAAAGTCTGTTTATACTGGATAAAATATTTATAATGTATTTTTAAAGTGTTGAGTGTATTTTTAAGTATTGTTCATATGTTAAACCAAGCTACACATGAACTTTTTTTAATTAACTGGATAGGAAAACCATAAAAGTAAATTTAGGAATCTTGGAAATGTATTGCAATTTTTCTCTTTTTTTCCTATGTAATTTTGTATATTGTTAAAATTCTCCCCCACTAATACTTAGTTTTATGTAAATTTAGGAAATAATGTAATTTCATTATTCAAGTATACAGTAATAGATCCTTTTAAATATCACGATTATAGAATTTTTCAGAATTTCATCACGTTTAATCACTGATCTATAGCTCTTTGCTCCAAGGTTTTAATCTTAGTACCACTGACTTTTTGAACTGGATGAGTCTTGATTGTGGGGGCTGTTCTGTGCATTTTTGAATGTTTAGTAGCATCACTGTCCTCTACCTGCTGCATCCAGAAGACTTGCCCCCAGAAGTGACAACTTAAAATATTTCTAGACATTGACAAATACCCCTTGGAGAGAGATTGCCCTCCCCTGAGAATCACCCAATTCAATAGACATAGTGATCTATAGAAACCTAAGTCAAAACATGTCATTCCTCTGCTCCAAACCTCCAATGATTTCCTGTTAATTTCAACCAACTTCTTACACTAACCCTCAAGGCCTCACATGAGTAGACCCCTGATGACATCTGACCTCATTCCTCACTTTCACTTCCTGGCTCACTCTGATCCAGCCACACCAGGCGCTGTACTGTCCCTGGACTGTGCACTGGCTAGACCCTAGGTGCTCCTCTTACATGCTCCTTCATCAAGAGTTTGTTCAAGCCCGGCCAGTGTGGCTCAGTGGTTGAGCACTGAGGTCATGGTTTGATTCCTAGCGAGGGTATTTGCCTAGGTAGTGAACTCCATCCCAGCAGAAGGCAGCCAATCAATGATTCTCTCTCATTGATGTTTCTATCCCTCTCTCCCTTTTCCCTCCTCTCTCTGAAATCAGTAAAAACATATTTAAAAAAAGAGTTTGTTCAAATATTACCTCCTCTTTGAGGTCTACTCTGACCAACCCATTTAAAATATAGTACTACCTTAATACTAGCACTCCAAATATCTATACTTTCCAGATCCAATGAGTCTGTATGGGGCAGAATGGGGGAGAAATGTTTTTAGAGCAAAATGTCTAGGTAGGTCCTTTTACAGAAGCTTTGGAAACCATGCAAGGGAGTTTGGTTGAGATATGGTAAGAGCGGTTTATATTAAGTCCTCTAATACATCCTTTTTTACCACACTGTCCTCAAAGACAATCCAAATGTAAATTCATAGCCTAGACCAAAGGTCACAAATAATTAAAAATAACAGCAAATGTCTAATTTCTATAATCTAAGCCTAATATGCAAAGTGTCCCCTCAGGAGTTCAATCGCTCGCTATGACATGCGCTGACCACCAAGGGAAGGGCCTTGCTAGCAGCCAGGAGGCCCTAATTGGCCTTGATTGCTGGCCAGGCACCGGGCCTTTAGTCTTACTATAATTTTATATGTAGATGTATATATACAATTATTGTAGAAAGTAAATTGTTCTCTAACTCTCATTTTCAGCTCCATGAAATAACATTTCTAACTAGAAACTATTGTCTGACAGAATTGTATCTCAACAACAATGCAATTATTGAAATAGAAGGTATGTTTAAATTTTCTTTATTGATTGAATGAATTTTCAATTAAGTAATAACTTTTAATTTTGCCATTGCTAATGGCATGCAAAAATCTGTTTTAACATCCCTGTTGAAAATATATGATGGAATCTATTATTTTTTAACATTATGTACATTTCATTTTAAGAAATGTTCTTTTAATTACAGTTTTAATGCAATCTTGTCTTGTGTCTTGATATTAAAAAGGTAAATGAATATTTTTAACAGAAATTTTGCCATTTTGTTGCACAGTTGGACATAAACTAGATACCATGGAAACATATTTTAACAATGTTTGGGAGCATTTATAAATATAACAACTTTATAAATAGTCTTAATGTTTTTGATTGGCTTTAATTTTTACCAGTCAAATTCTTTCATTATGAATTAATTTTATATGTGCAACAATCTCTAAACTGACAGTTTCAAACCAGGTATAAAAGTACATGATGTACTATGTTCATGAAATATGAAGTGGTACAACACAAAACATTTTTCTTTAATATTATATAGTAGGGTCCCAGTGCACAAAAATTTGTGCACTTGGGGGCATCCCTCAGCTTGGCCTGTGCCCTCTCACAGTCTGAGACCCCTTGGGGGATGTCCACCTGCTGGCATGCCTGGCCAGCCTGGGTGAGGGGCTGATGACTGTTTGCAGGCTGGCCAAGCCCCACAGCGGGAACCCTCACCCAGTGGAGGTGTGGCCAGCCTGGGTGAGGGGCTGAGGGCTGTTTTCAGGCTGGCCACATCCCCTTCAGGGTTCAGGTTGCTACTCGGGTGCCTGGCTAGCCTGGGTGAGGGGCTGAGGGCCATTTTCAGGCTGGCCACAGGTCCCATTGACCCAAGGTCCCAGCAAGGCTGGCTGGAAGCAGGTTTCTGGGTTTATTTATCTTCTATAATTGAAACTTTGTTGCTTTGAGCGGAAGCCACAGGTGGCTTAGGCAGGCAGTTTCCTCCATCACTGGCCTCCTGTCTGCTCTAGCTCCATGGCTGCTGGCCGCCATCTTGGCTGGGTTAATTTGCATATCATCATTCTGATTGGTTGGTGGGCATGGCTTGGCTGGTGGGCGTGGCTTAGGTGTAACAGGGTGAGGGGTAATTTGCATATTACTCTTTTTTAGATTAGATAATAGAATCAAAATGTCACATTTTAATACCTATCATGTCCCATGAAGAAAGAAAAGTTTTCCAATTAAGGTATGATGTGGCTATCACAAAGACACACCCACATTTACTTACGTTAAAAATGTGGGAAATTTTTAAATTTAAAATCAACAAAAATGATATGAATATTTGGTTCTGTATAGTGCAAAGAAAATATTTTGGGGGGGGGGTGTTATTTTTATTGTTAGCTCTATTATAGATGTTCCCATTCTCCCCATGTTCCCCCTCCATCCAGCCCCAAACCCTCCCTTCCCTCTGACCATCACCACAAGGTTGTCTGTGTCCATGGGTTATGCATATATGTTCTTTGTCTAATCCCTTCGCCTTTGGGGAAAGATATTGAATTGAATGAGTATTCCCTTGATTGGCATTATAAATCTAAGTAGCATTGGCAAAATAGAACAAAACAAAAAAGAAAATTAAAGAAAATAACCCTTCTAAAATAAGATAAATCATTACTACAGGGGGGAAAAAGCTGTAAAACAATAACACTGAAAAGAAACTGATCCTACATTCCCACATTATACTCAATTAATTGAATTTTTATGCTTTGTTCTATTCTTAATGGTAATTCACAATATTATTATTGATAATAATTCTTTCACCAGGTGTAATGTATTCTCTTAGTGTGATTAATTAGCATTAAAAGTATTTAAAGTCTTGTAAAAAATTTTTTTAGGCCTGCACTATTTGCCTTCGTTGCATATACTCCTGCTGCACCACAATGAATTAACAAACATCGATGCAACAGTGAAGGAATTAAAGGGAATGCTAAATCTGAAGACCCTAAGTATCAATTTGCACTTTTATATGGCTATAAGTTAAAATAGTAAAAAATGGGACTTTTTTAATTTTCTTAATTAAATTAGATCAATAATTTAAATACTTAGATATTCCTGAAAACAAGACTAGATCTATTCTTTTTAAAAATATGTTTTGGAAAGAACAATAGGTAGGAAAAAAATTTTTGTGGAATTATATGGCATTCCAAATGAAAGTGACGAAAGATGTTTTACACATTTAAATCAGTGGTTTGGGTTTTAGCTCAGAGTAAGTTTTAGCACATATTATATGATTCCATTATATGACGTGCCCATCTGTCAAGAAAGCAATACTGACAGGGAACTATTTTAATATAGATCAGTGTTTTCCCAGGGCAGAGGGAGGAGGGGACTGGGATGTGACAACTGAAGAACTAGAGGTGTGGAGTTCCTTTTTGTGATGATGAACATGTTCTAAAATTGACTGTGATGATGGTTGCCCAGCTCTGTGAATATATTAAAAAACATGAATTATGTATACTTAAAGAGGATGAATTACATTCATAAAGCTGACAACCCCCTTCCCCTAAAGTAAATTTGTATTTAAGCTTTAACTGGGTGAATAGCAAACTTCATTCATGAATACTGAATCACCCAGCAAGAAACTGGCCTCAGTATTGGAAGGAAGCATAAGTATGAAATAGATTGGAAAAATAAATAATACAAGGTTCCTACTCTCAATAAGCTTATAGTATTGGAGGGTAAATAATCCCTTACACAATTGCAATACAGGCCAAATGGTTCTAGATTGCTAAGGGAAAAGACTCTCAGAACAATGAATGGGTTTTCAAACTTTAGAGTTTGGAAACTTTTAAAATTAATGCCATGAAATGAATGTTATTTTTCTCCTATTCATTTTCTATTCATTTCTCAAAGTTGTCTGAGATAGTATGTTGAATGTAAACTGGTATTGATGGTGGAGGTCCTAATCAGATCAATACATTAATAGTGATTAAAGTTTTCATATATTTTCAGTGTTAATTAGTTATATGTACTGTATTTAGGAGAAATGATTCATGTACTTATAAGTGAATTCTTTAAACCCAAATGTTAATATCACACCAAGTGCATGGCAATTGCATGTTTACTTTTGTGATGTGAGAAGGTCTGTGAAAGACTCAGAATTTGCTTGCATGTTTGAATTATCTGGCCCTTCTGTGCTGAACAAATGCTTTTGTGATTAAAAGACTGGTTATGCTAGACCCAGAATTCTCACTTATCTTCACTTTTCTATAAAATGGGCTAATAGCTACTTCTCAGGATTGCTTCAACTTTTCAGCTATTTCTGTAAAAGCTATTTTTTTAAAAAAGCATTTTTTGACATTAATGCTATTTTGAAGTAGCAACAAAAATTGCTTTATTGTGGATTTGATAATGGGTTAAGATGCCCAATCTAGAAATTCTGCTGAATAGTAAATAAATTAAAAATATAACTGAAATTTTAAATAATAATTATAATAACATATTGAATGTCTTTCCTGTTGAGAAAATGCTTTCTTAGACTATTCTGATTCAAATCTTCACAGAAATCCTTTGACATAATTAGAATTATCCCTCTTTAGTGGTGAAAATACAAGGCTCAGAGCCTTAAACAAACTACTAAAATATGCTAAAACTTACAATCATGCCTCATTTTCCCCCCATTGTTATTCATTCATTCATTCAATAAATATTTACCACTTATTCATTTTTTAGATGATGATTCAACAAATGTTTATCATATATCACAATATGGCGCTCTGCTAGATAGGGACACAAAAGTGAACAGAAAAGACCTTTGCGGGACCTTTATGGAACTTGCAGTTTTATGACTCTCAGGCTAAGTATTTCTTGGAGTTGAAAGGGCTTGATTCAAAACTAATTGGATAATTTGCTCAAGGGAAGAACTCAGTCTAAGCAAACTTATTTTACAACACGAAATTTGGAGGTTAGCAATCAAGGTTTCCCCGGCCATAGTCAACAAGATGATGTGCCGGCCCCAGGAATGAGGGGGTCTCCATTAGCCCCGGGCCGGCTTATCTGTGGGATGTGTATTTGAACACTGAACTGTGTCAGCCCTGAGTGTGGTGAATGAGTGCCTTTTCTCAACCTGGTAATATAATGTCCATATTATTACCTATCACAACAGTGTAAGAGACTTCTACTTGAAATCATAGTGATGGAATTCAAGTTCTAGAACTGTAATCATTCCAACTGAGAATCTTGTAGTGGAACCATATTTTAAAATGCAGAAAATGCTGTGCCCAATTAACAAATAAAAAGCAGTTTTTAAAAATTCTTGGGAGCAAGTATGCACATTTTGAGCATTTGCCCCATTTTCATTCAAGAAATTATATGGGAAAAAAATGTTTGCATTTACTAAACTGCTAATTGTGCAGTAATGTCCTCAGATTTTCTATGAACCTTGTTTGCAATCACAGATTAGATTCAGCTCATTAGCTATGAGAAGTTCATGTATTTTGAAATGTTTAAAATTTTTGTCTTTCCAAGTTGTAAAACCATATAAAATGCTAAAGTGTTATTATTCCACTTCAAGTGCAAGTTCTTCAGAGGGTGAGAAGATTGCCTGGAGGTAAACCTCTAATCCATTTCAGCATGCACCCTCCACTGGCATTTCTGAGGAGACCTGCCAAGAGATGGCCCAGGAGACCCACGCCTGGGAGCTTCAGGGAGGCCTGACACCAGCAGCAGAGTGTGAGGTCCTGGAAACTGGATTCCTGACTTCCCAGCTAAGTCAGGAGGGCCCCACACCTCTTCTCTCCAGGCGGTCTACCTTTCCACACCCTCCTTTCCCCAGCTCCATTTTCATCTTCCAGCTCCACACTCCCACAGCAGGCTCTGCCTGTGTCAAGGACACCACTGCTGGCTGATGACATTCACTAACTCTCAGGCCCCTGCCTTTCTGCCGGCACAGAGGGAACAAAACACCAACAGCAAGAAAGTCCTTACGTATTTGTGCTCTTAGATGTTTAGTCTCTGAATTTCTCTCCAGTTTTCTCTGTTTCATTAGCTTCACTATTGGAGAGGCTACTTAGATGCAGACATTGCCTAATGTTTAAGATTTGCTTCTTAGCAGAGCTATAAGGATTCACATTGAAAATAGAGAGTGCCGTTTTCAACAGAGGGTCTTCATTTTCTGTAGGTTCTATTCTTCAATGTTTTCTACCTCTCCTCATCGGGGCCCCATCCATTGTTGATGGCAAACAGTCAAGGAACGAGGAGGGGTATTCAGAGATCAGGGTGAGACTATGATCTCAGAGGTCTCTTCATTTAGACCTCTTTTACCTGAGATCTCCTTCAGGGTAGGCCCACGCCTCCAATAACAAAACAGGACAGTCCCGCAATAATAAGAGTCAGCCGAATTTTCCACTGCTGTATGTCCCTCCACTCTGTTAAGATCCTGCTTTAGCGATATTCAGTGGCCACAGATTTTAGTTAAAATAAGATGGTGATAATCATGGAGATGATGACCTTACTAAGTAACCTTGAGCCAGAACCTTAAAATCTTGGTGTCTGATCACTGGCATCTGAACTTCTGTATAGGCACAATACTACTGCTTTAAGCTTCTCTCTATCATTTTCCCTATGTGTCAAAACAGATATGTTGGTACTTTATTAATTACATCAACTTCCTTCAGAGATGGTCTTAAATACATTTGCGTTCATTTAAATTATGATTTTAAATTTTCCTTTAAAAGTTTAAGCACATTAACTGAAGCCAATTAATTAGACGACTATTTTTTTCTCTCTTCTGTTTCAATAATAAGTAGATTCACACATATGACTCATATAACTCAAGTGTATGCAGTAAGGTAGTAGAGACATTTTGATATATTGTATGAATGTAAATTGCTTAGACTCAGAATCCCAAATTAAGATAAGCAAGACAGTGCTGGCGCCACTGCGGTGTACTCTATAAGTAGCCTAGAGGGAAGGCGGATTAACTAGTATTAACCTATTGAAAGTGAAAGTGTAAGCAATTTTGCTTCATACTTTCTAAAGGAATGTACCCCATACATCACGGAAGGCTTTCAGAACTTTCAGACACAGGAAACCAGTTTCATATCTTAGAAACTTAATTTATGGTAATTTTAGTAACATCAATCCAAAACTCATAAATCCAAAATGTGAAATGCTTAAAAGTATAGAAGGGGTAAAAAAAAAAGATAGTTAAAAATAAGATTGCTTCCTTCTAAAATTGAAGAGCTAGGAAAAAAGTAAAGAAGAATAAAGATGAAATGCCTTTCAAATTATTTAATTTAATTTATTTTTTTTTAAGTTAATTCAAGCAGAGCTTGGGCTTAATAGCAGAGTTTTCAGACTTACTGTCACTTAGCTTTTATTTTATGATGAGATGAATGTGGAGCCATAATAAGCACATCGGATTTTTAGTATTGAGACATTTTCTTAAACTAATGTAATAGCAGTAAATCCAAATCTGAAGCCAGAAGTGGGTTTTTGTTTTTTGCTTTTTGATGTTTACATAAAGATGTTACTTAACTAAACACTAGGAGAAAAAGCCAAGGAAAGAAATGAAATGGTAGCCAAACCATTGTGGCTCAATAGTTGGGGAACATGCCCAGTTGCCACCTGGATCCCCAGTAGGGGGCATGCAGGAGTCAGCTGATCAATGAGTCTCTGTCATCATTGTTTCTATCTCTCTCTTCCTCTCCCTTCTTCTCTGAAATCAATAAAAATATATATTTTAAAAATAAAATAAAAAAGAGATGATATGGTAATGTGCTCAGGGGGAAAAGAATATATGCAAGATATAGGGAAGTAATGTCACTGGAAGAAGTTGATACATCTTCCATTAACTTCATATGCAAAGGCCAATTCTACTCTCAGCTACTATAATGAATGAGAGGATTACAAGGTGTCAGATGTGATTCTCCAAGATAGGAACCAGAGCAGACTTTTGCGCTAAAGAATACGTGACTTTTTCTCCCTCCTAAACTCTCATTAAAAACAATTGTATTTTGCTTTTATGTCCTTAAAGAGTGTCCTTTTTCTATGCTCTTTCTGGCTCAAACTACAATACATGATCCCTGTGGATCATTTTAAATCTATTCTTATTACTGGCTTAATATACATCCATTCTATTCTTTGTCCTGTAGTTATAATTATTTGTTACCACTTTAAATTCCTTCTCTTTTAAGATGAAAATTCAAGTCAGTTTTGCCCTCACTTAAGAAATCTTGAAAAATATCCATTTCATTTTTCCTCTCATTAGCTCCCAATACATATGTATTTCCTTTCTTTAAAATTTTTTCATCATTCTACATTGTCTTTTATGCCTTTCCTCAGTCTTAAAACTTTATTTATGATGCACCAGGTGTCTTCCATTGCCTACTTTAAATTCTTCTAAAAAACTCATATTTTCCCCAGGGAATAGTTATATGTAATGATTTTATTAGCCATAAAAGTTTGTATTTGTACAAAAAATATTAGAACATTTGATTAACTACCAAGATAATGTCCAGACGATTTACTTTTTTAGTTTTTATCTAAATAGTTTATTGTGTTTTAAGCATGCCCTCCCATCTTTAGGTTGCAAAATGTTCTTTATAAGTGTTAGTTTTTTGTGGATTGCTAATGCTTATATTTTCATGATTTTATCAAGCCTGCTTGTTTCTTATAGATAGTCAAATGCTACAGCAGTACTGCTTAATTTAATATGTACATTAAAAGAGCCTCATTGTTGAGTGTACTAGTATTTGTACACTAACTGGAGCTCTTTCTGCTACTGCCATCTAGTGGTCCTCCCTAGATGTATTTTCCAGAAGTACATGTAGGCAGAATCCAATAGCCCTAGATATCCAACTGGAAGTCATAAAAGCTTTATTTTACATTGTATTGAAAAATCCTGTTTAATACTACCTAAATAAGAACAGGGAAAATACTTTACCTTTTCCAGGAAAATTAAACCTTCACAACTTCCTAGTTGAAGATGTTTTTTAATGATCAAATGCTGATGCCTAGGAATGTGATGTCAGAAGTGCCAGGAACTCTTCTACACCCGTGCCCTGCCACTGTATTAGCCAGCATGGCTCGTGAGGTGTCCCAGCATCTGTGCACAAGGAATCTGAGCCCCCTCTACCTGGCCAGAGGTAGACATGATGCAACATCCACACCTGCTCATCTCTGCTCCTGCTGAAGCTGCTACTGGCATTTAATATTCTGAGCTACGTACAATGGTTATGCAGTGGAGAAAGAAAACTATTAGAACAGTGCCCAGCATCTCTGCCCATCTCTACACAGGCATACCTGTGACTTTTGAGGCTGGAAGAAGAGAATTAAGTGAACAAATACTTTGATAAAGAGTAGTGTCAAGACTCCTGATTGCTAGTTCTTCCTGACTAATTAGCTTATGGATGTGTTAAAAGTGTTCTCACGTGTGGTAGATTTCAGTCAACGATATGCCCTGCATTTAGCACAGTTCCTAATAGACAGTAAGCACTCAAAATATTTGTTGAATGAATGAATTGTTCAGATAGGAAAAGTAAGTGCTCCTCTGAATAAGGAAGGTTTTGCTGAGGATATTGGTTTGGTCTATGAAGCAGAGCTCAACATGTCCTTATGTTTTATATGCATCTTGTGATTGTCCATATTTCACCAAGTGATAAATGAAACTAACTTTGAAATCTGACATCTTTGCAGGTCTCTACCAAAACCCTTTATGCCAGTATAACTTGTATCGTTTATATATCATCTACCACCTTCCAGGAGTAGAGTTGCTTGACCGAAATCGTAAGGACACCTTTTTCTTGCAGAGAAATATTTGAGAGGCAGTCATAATTCAGTGGCTTAAAAAATGTCAAATATCTTTCAAAATAAATTTTTGTGTGAATGAATATTTTAAAATTATTGTTGAAAGGTTTGCTCTATGAAACCTACCCGACTTTAGGAATGTATGCCTCTTGACCACTGTCTTGGAAATGTCATTTAATTGAGTGTAAGGCTAAGTCTCTGAATTCTGCTTTAGACACTGGTGTGTTAAATGCCAAATCATTTACCCACTGGCACCTTAATTTTTTATTTCAAAAAATGAGAGAATTGGACTAAATCTCTTAAGGTCTATCTAAGTTCTCAAAATCATGTACTTTGAAATTCTGTAAACATATATATTAAAATGCATATAATCAATGATAAGGTCTTTATGAATATATCTTTAGACATTGTAGATAAGCCAGTATGTCTGATTCATATAAGCCACAAAAATGGTCAGTGCATTATGTTATACATTTTTGGAGGCCTGCTTTATCCATCTGTCTCTAGGTTTGAACATTCTTAATAATTACTGAGCACTTTCTTAATGAGGATTTATCAAAACTTTATAACATTACTTTTTGCATTTATCAGAAGTTACAGAAAAAGAAAGAAGATCGATGATTACCATTTTTAACCATAAAAAGGCTCATATTATTCAATCAATAGCATTCAGAGGAAAAGTAGATGCCTCATGGAATCCTAGATCACCTTTTAAGCAAAAACCAGCCAAGAAAGTACCTACAGGTATTTTGCAAAAAAGAAAAAAATGAAATTATAATATCTTAAACTTTTGGGTAATTTGATAATAATAATAACTGTAATTTATAATAAGTTAAGTACCAATACAATGAAACAGATATTTTTTAATTTATTTAGTCAAATTAAAGGGATATGCAATTCTTATCTTCATTTACATATATTAAATTAAATGAGATAATATGATAATAACAAGATATTGCACTGAATTCCTTACCCCAGTATCTAGCACAGTATAAAGGGATCAGTTATACCATTATCACTAGACAGTTTCATCAGTTAAGGCTATAAGTTTTTGATAATATAGAAAACACTAGAGGCCTGGTGTGTGAAATTCGTGCACAGGTGGGGGGAAGGGTCCCCTCAGCCCAGCCTGCACCCTCTTCAATGCTGGACTGCTGGCTTCAAACTGCTCACCTGCCTGCCTGCCTGATCGCCCCTAACTGCCCCACCGCCCCCACCAGCCTGGTCACCCCACACCACACAGCCTGCTGCTCAGTTGTTTGGTCGCCCCTCACTAACACCCCTGCTGGCTTGGTCGCCCCACACACAGCCTGCTGCTCAGTTCGGTTGCGATGGTCACTTAGGCATTTATATAGACAGATATTCAGGAGAAATAAAGATCATCCATAATTTCTCCACCCAGAAATAAGCAATTGTCCCAAATTATCCTAACTTTCCAATTATTTCTGGGACGTAGTGCAGGTGATCCGACTCCCAATGCAAGGATATACCTTCATGAGGGTCGAGGGACACTTAGTATGACCGAGCCAAATTATTAATACTTGAAAGGAAGACAGACACACATTTAAGCAAACTCACTCAGGGTTTATTTACCCGTCACCAATTGTTCTCGGCACTTGCAAGGCCACCCAGAGGGTCCACTGAAAGACACACACAAGGTCGGGGTCGCAGCTGCTGGGCTTCAGTCATCCAGGAGGCCAGGTCTGGCCCTTCACTGGAGCAGGCAGAGCAGAGAGGTCAGCTTTCCCGGAGCTGGAGATGAAGTCTGTGGAGGGCAGACAAGCATCTGATGTGAGGCGCTTCGGTTCCTGCTTTTATGCCTTCTTCAGTGTGTCTTTATTGGGACCCTCACATCTGGTTATCTATGTCATTCTGACGCAAGGCCACGCACTCCGAGCCTTATCAGTACAGTGTAGATTTTAGGGTTACATCTCAAAATGGAGTCTATCCTATATAATAAAAGGGTTATATGCAAATTGACCCTAACAGCAGAACAACTGGGAATGACTGGTTACTATGACACACACTGACCACCAGGGGGCAGACGCTCAATGCAGGAGCTGCCCCTGGTGGTCAGTGCACTCTCATAGGGGGAGCTCTGCTCAGCCACAAGCCAGGCTGCTGGCTGCCAGTACAGCGGTGGTGGTGGGAGCCTCTCCTGCCTCCTCAGCAGCACTAAGGATATCCGACTGCAGCTTAGGCCTGCTCCCCACTGGCAAGTGGATATCCCCTGAGAGCTCCTGGGTTGCCAGAGGGATGTCTGATTACCAGCCTAGGCCCAATTGCCCAGGGAAAAGGCCTAAGCCATCAGGTGGACATCCCCTGAGGGATCCCAGACTGTGAGAGGGCACAGGCCAGGCTAAGGGACACCACCCCCCCAGTGCACAAATTTTTGTGCACCAGGCCTCTAGTTCTAACATAAAGTTACTAATCTAAAATGGAGTTACTTAAACTAAGTTCACACACATTTTTATGTATTCTAGTTACTATAATGTGATCTAAGAAGTGTGTATGAGCATAAGAAAAGATACATTTATTCTCTAATGCCAGCACATACTTCCCATGTCACATACATTCTTATAATAGTAAATAAATCATAATAAAGCATTTTTTAATCCTAACAAATCTAGTTGAATCACATGAGCCACACATCCTAATGTCACACAAATACATTCTTTGATTATAGGTTACTCACACTCAAATCTTAATTAAATCACACTTAAATCACACACCTTAAATATATTTCTATAGCACTGTTAATATTTTCATTATTATATGCAAGTATAAGTTGAATATATTCTGATACGTTATTAATTGGAATTAATTTCTTGTATGTAACAGAAATCCAACTATAGTGATTTACACAAATAGAGGTTTATGTTTCTCACATAGTAAAGAAGTAGGGTTCCAGGTTAGTGTAAAGTCCATTGATGTCATTAGTGTTCAAGAATGTAACTATCTCTTATTCTACTATTCTTAGTGTGCTTTATGGTTAGAAGATGGCAGCTGCACCACCAGGCATCATAAAGAGGGATTTAAAAAGATACAAAGACAAAAACCTTCTCCTCATGACACTTTCCAAGCATACATTGGAAAATGAAAATACATTCTAGAATAGATTTCCTAAAACAAAGGGAAAAAATATAAAATTGGAAAAGAGTTTTGAAGAAATTACCCAGAATGCAGCTGAGAGAAGGATCTAGAAAATTAACTGTTGAGATAAGCAAATATTAGAAAGATAAGCTTCAATATAAGTTTAATAATCCTGAAGGGGCAAAAACATAGATAAATTGGGCAGAAGATAATGTTTGAAGTACTAATGGCTGAAAATTTTCCAAATTTGGTAAATGATATAAATCCTTAGATTCATCAGACAAAATTATTCCAAAGACCTAAGACTAATAACAACAAAAATCCACATTAAAGGCAAAATTATCTTAAAATAGAGAAGAAATGTAATTTACCTACAAAAGAATAATTTGTAGATTCATAACAAGCTTCCCAACTGCAATTATGAAAGTCAAAAAATAGTGATCTAATATCTTTAAAATGCTAAGGAAAAGTAATAGCCAAGAATTTTACAACCAGCTAAATTATTATTAAAGACAGAGCAAGAAAAGAAGAAAAAAAATGAGGGCAAAATCGGGACTTTTCCCTTAAATATTGTGATATTTTTCTAATATAGAAAAAGCTGAAAGAATGTCAAACACCTGTATATGCCCATGTATATTCAATAGTAATATTCTGCCATATTCACCACCCTTCATTTAGACTTTGCCTTATATAAACTGGGAAAATAAAAGTATTGTTGAACCATTTAAATACTTCAGTCACAGACATTATGACATTTCACTCTTAATTTGGCCTGTAAATTTTAAAATGACATTCTCCTATAGAGCCACAATGCCATTATCACACATAAGAAAACATTTATATTATTGAATATGTAATCCATATTCAGATTTTCCTAGTTCCAAGATAGCTTCTATAGCTGCTTTTTCAAACCAGAATTCAGTCAAGATTCATCATTACTGTTGGCTGTTATGGCTCTTAAATCTCTTTAATTTAGAATGGATTCCAAAATTGTTTCTTTTGACTTTTCGAAGAGACCAGGCCAGTTATAACAATGTAGAATTTGCATGATTGTTTCCACGAAGTGTCATTTAACTTGTTGCTTTATCCCTGTATGTCCCATAGAATAGAAGTAATGCCTGGAGGATATGTTCTGGATGCAGAAGACTATAGTGTAGAGCAATGATTCTCCAAGTGTGGTCCCCAAACTAGCGGCAGCAGCACTTAGTAACTATTGGTTGCAAATGCTAATTCTTGCCCCAAATGAGAGCTGCTAGGTTATAAATTTCTCAAGGTTGGGACCCAGGAAGCTGTGCTTTAACTAGCCTTTCACATGATCTGTGCATACTCCAGTTAGAGAACAACCAGTGCAGAGGCAAGAGCATGAGCTTTGAGATCAGAGCACTTTCTCTGCTGGGCAGTCAAAGCTGTATTTTGGATATTAATTTGCTTCAGCTTTCTGATCTGTGGGAGACTTGAGTTAGCACTTGTGAAGGGAAGGATGCCATCAGCTCCTCTCTTACAGCAGAGGCTGCGTGCTCCCTGCTGCTTATGGATTGGCAAGAGCTTGAGCTGTGGGCTTTGGTGGCCTAACAGGTGCTGCTACATTCCATCTAGCCTGGCACTAGATCTTCTGAAGAGGAATAAACAACGCAATGACAGTCTCTGCAAGATACCAGAAGGCCAAGCTTTGAGGACTAGCCTTTGAGCACCAGAGCTAGGGAAGATGGAGAGTCTTGTGATCTGTTTGTTTATTCCATTTCTTTGAAGTTAATGCCAAGAATCCAAATGGTTTAAACTGCCCTAAATATTTCTCCTTATTTGGTCTATTATTCCATTTGTAAATGCATGTGCCTATCTAAAAAAAAAAAAAAAAAAAAAAAAAAGGATCCGTTTCTGTACATGAGACTCAATTATAAAAATTCCCACTTGGATTCTATTGTTAATTAAATTGATTACGCATTCTGTCCTCAGAGTTTTGAGATGTATATTGCATTTAAAAATGTGCCTCAAAACCTAAGACAAACCTAAAGTATTTGTATCCGAGAGAAAGTTTCAACATAGGGTTTGGTATCAACGTTGTTTTTTTGTGGGTTTGTTTTTTTTTTTTGATGGATTGAATTAGTCATTGAAATTCTTGCTCGAAAACCAGAGACCTATGCTCTTGACTTTTTCTTTACAGCATTGCTCAATTGTTTTACAATGCTAAGTAAACATTTGAAAGATACTAATTTAGAAATTATTTTTTTTAGGTTTTGCATTTGGGAATAATTTAAACAAGTAAGTGATTTTAACTTCATTATTGGATTATTTATTTCATAATTCTATTGACCCCCTAAATTACTCCCACTTCCCAAAATAGATTTTAATGAGTTAAAAAAATGACTATCTCTTCAATAGATAGAAAACAATGCTGTCTTTTTGTGATAAATAAGTTCAAGCTATGTATTCATATTTGAAATATTTACACTTTAATATTATTTTTATAACCTAAAATAAATGAAAATGTGATTGGATTTGTAAAAAACATAAAACAATAATTATTAGCTATTATGGATGAGTCTTTATCTTTCTTGTTTACTGTTCCCCTAAATATGCCCAGTGACAGCAATTATTAATGTTTTATATTCACTAGAATTTACATTTTCAGAAGCAAATACTTCATTAAACTATGAAAAATATTTCAAATTTATGAATATTGATGAATTTAAAAATCATTACTCTCTTTTAATTTTTAACTTAGGAATTTTGTTTGGATTCAGTGTTAAAAAATATTATTCCCAAACACATTTATAAAATACAGCATAATATAGGAAATATTCCAATAAAATATATACAAAATACTAATATGCATACAAGATCTAGAAATATTTTAATCATTTCACTTAACACTGGTTTAAAACAGAAATGTATACATTTGTGAGACCTAAATTGTAATAGCTGATCCCAAATGTGGTCAAACAATATCTAATCTAATAAAAGAGTAATATGCAAATTAACCATCACTCTGAGACACCTAAGCCATGCCCATCAGCCAAACCATGCCCCCAGCCAATCAGAGCGGCTGTATGCAAATTAACTCAGCCAAGACGGAGGCCAGCAGCCATGGAGCTAGAGCATACAGGAGGCTTCCGTTGCAACTACCTGCCTAGCCAGCTGGGCCTCTGCTTGAGGCAACAATGTTTCAATTATAGAAGCCACAGAGCTGAACCAAACAGGAGGCTTCTTTGCCTGCCTAGGCCTCCACTCAAGGCAACAAAGTTTCAATTATAAAAGGTAAATAAACCCCAGAAACCTGATTCCAGCCAGCCTCGCTGGGACCTTGAGTCAATGAGAGCTTTGGGCAGCCTGAAAACGGCCCTCAGGCCCTCACCCATGCTGGCCACACCCCTATGGGGTGTCGGTCCCTACTTGGGGGGGCTTGGCCAGCCTGCAAACAGCCATCAGCCCCTCACCTAGGCTGGCCAGGCACACTAGCAGGTGGACATCCCCCAAGAAGTCCCAGACTGCAAGAGGGCACAGGCCGGACTGAGGGACGCCCCCGAGTGCACAAATTTTTGTGCACAGGGCCCCTAGTATATAATAAAAATAGCATTACTTCTCCTGAAAGTCATTTGTCAGTAGAGCCCAAAATGTATTTGTTAGTGGCACCATAGAAAATGTGGTATTGACATATTTAAATTAAAAATTCATTTTGTTCTAATTGACATTTTTCTGACATAATTGCCATTTTTTTTTTCAGAATTGTGTTTGATGACCCAGAAGATGCTGTTTTTGTCAGGTCCATGAAGAGATCAATGATGACTTTTACCTCTCTGAACTGGAACACAGTTCCCAAACGGGAGGAAAAATACCACGAAGACAAAGGCGCAAAACCTGCTCAGTTGCTCACAATTACACTGAGATAACCCCTGGTATTTCTCGAAACCCTAGTGGTTTTCAGTTGTGTATTAAAATTCTCTGTGATTAGCACTATTATGATGACGTTATTTGAAACACTTATATATAAACATAAATGCTAATAACGAAAAATTCCCACATATGATGATATGTTTTTGTTGAAGTAAAACATGCATATAGAAATGTATACAAATCATAAGAGCTCAACTCAGCAAATTTTCAAACAATGAACACATCCATGTAACTGGACCAAGAAGTAGAACATTGCCAGCACTCTGAAAGCCTCCTCATTCTTATCCCCAGTGCTATTACTTATTACTGTCCCCACTTCAGAAGTAACCCTTGTCCTGATTCTAAAGTGTACATGATTTGTGTCTGTTTTTGAAAGGCATATTAATGGGATCACAGAAGTAGCATTATTTTTTTGTCTGGCTTCTTTTACTCAGCATTGAAAAATTCACCCATATTGTTGCTAATAGCGGTAATTCTATTGTTCTCATTGCTGTACAGTCTTGCATGGTATGATTATACCATAATTCGTTAATCCAGTCTGCTGTTTTGGTGGCATTTGTCATTTGTATGTGGGCTAATAATCTGAGCTTAGCCTAGCTGGAAGAATGCTACCAGTGGAAGGAGAAACTAGAAAAGCTTTCAGCAGTTGCGTGGGACTGAGACACAAAACCGGACGATTAAGGTAACTCAAACACATCACTGGTTGTCTCTGAGATAAAGAGCAATGATCGAAAGATTATAAAAAGCAGGGGGACATTTCCCCCATTCGCTGGTACTTAGACCACCACATTCTGTTACATAGATTTAGAGGGGGCGGCAGCATTCAGTTTACAGTTGTTCATGTGGAAAACAATACAATAATTAGTAAATAATAATACAAGAATAAACTGTTTTGCATACTCAGAGCTGAAAACCTTTTGCCTCACCCTGACTATGGAAGTGGGCTGAAATCAGCCTGGCAGGAGACGAGAGCCTGGAGGGAGCAGTGAGCTGTCAGTGAGAATCTGTAGCCAGCGGTGAGCTGTCAGTGAGAATCTGTAGCCAGCGTTTACCTGTGGGCCCCTAAGATCCTATGCACAGCCAAGATCTGCAGTTCCCATGTGCAGTTCCCATGTGCTGGCAGAAGGTGACAGCTGAGAGAAAGAAAGGAGTTTGGTATTGATGTGGGTGCATGGCTGATATCAAGCCACACATGATGGTGTGGCTTCCAAACTAGGTCATAGAAAGGATCAAAATGTTCTCTTGTTCTCTCTCCTAGATCATGTAACTGTGCAGGAAGCCAGCGGCCATGTGTGAGGACACTAAGGCAGTCTTCGGAGGACCTGCCTGAGGCCTCCTTCCCAAAGCCAGGGAGGAGCTAAAGCCTTCTGCCACAACCATGTGAGCTACAAGTCACCCTTCCGACCCTGTTAAAGCCTCAGATGATTGAGGCCCTGGCCAAAAGCTACTCTGCACCCTCCTAAGAACCCCAAGCCAGAACCACCCAGTTAAGCGGCTCCTGTATGTCTGGCTGGCTGAAACTGTATGAGGTAATGCTTATTGAGGCTTCCAATTAAGTTTTTGGGGAAACTGGTCACACAGTAATAGATAAGCAATACAGTAATAACCCCACAAAATCCTTGGTGCTAGAAATATTAGCTGGAGGTAAGGATGCCTTGTGAAGTGTCTGGCAAGCGCTGAGCATCACAGTCCAGTCTTCAAGGGTTCCTGAATAAGGTCCCACCATCAGCGGCAGAGAACTAGTCACTGTTGAGTTATTACTTGGCATGCTACTGCATCCCTTCTAGCACTGGGAGCCTGGCCATTAGCCATCAAGTAACAGTTTGACCAGAGCTACTCCTCGGGAGCTGAGTGCATCAGACCCACCACGCAATAACATTGCCAGGCATAGCAACAACCCATGTCGTGATGGAAATGTGTAGTTAAACAGGACCAGGTTTAAGCTGGTCCATGAGTTGCATAAGTATTAATTTTTAATTAGATTTGTAATAAGTTTAAGGATGGAATATAGTAATTTCCTTATTAACCACTAAAAGAGCAGTAAAGGAATGTGTAGTTTGGTATTTTTAAATTTATAATCACTTGAAAAGGATTAAAAATGCATTCCAATTACAAAAATATGGTTAGAAATTTTTACTTAATCTCCTTTTAAATATTACATTTGAATGAAAATACTTGCTTTAAAATGCACTCAATACTGAATATTTTTATTCAATAATGAAGGGCTACTAAGTGCCTGAGATTGAAGAACACAGTACTTGGGGAGAATCACAAAATAGAAAAGACATGATCCTTAGTTATATAACCTAAAACTCTACAAAATGGAAGATGCAATTGAGAGGATGCTTTTAATTAAGATATGTTGGAATAGTAAGACTATGCTTAATCCTACAGATTCTATTTTTGAGTTGTTTCTTAATAGCATCTACACTAATAAAAGACAAACATGCAAATTGGTATCAGTCTGCTACACCTAAGCCACACCCACCAGCCAATCAGAGTGACTATATGCAAATTAACCCAGCCAAGATGGCGGCCGGCAGCCACAAAGCTGGAGCAAGCAGGAGGCTTGGTTGCCTTGGCAATGGAGGAAGCCAAGCTTCCCGCCTGCCTAGGCAGGCTGTGGCCACCACTCAAGGCAACAAAGTTTCAATTAGAGAAGATAAATAAACCCCAGATACCTGCTTCCAGCCAACCTCGCTGGGAGCTTAGGTTGCTGAGGGCCTTGGCCAGCCTGCGAACAATCATCAGCCCCTCACCCATCCAGGTTGGCCAGGCACCCCAGTGGGGACCTGCACCCTGAAGGGTGGCTAGGCACTCCAGCAGGGTCCCTCACCTTGAAGAGGGTGTGGCCAGTCTGAAAACAGCCCTCAGCCCCTCACCCAGGGTGGCCAGGCACCCCCATGGGACCCCCACCTGGATCTGGGACACTCTTCAGGGCAAACCAGCCAGCACCCACCCATGCACCAGGCCTCTATCCTATATAATAAAAGGGTAATATGCAAATTGACCCTAACAGCAGAACCACTGAGAATGACTAGTCACTATGACATACACTGACCACCAGGGGGCAGACGCACAATGCAGGAGCTGCCCCCTGGTGGTCACTGCGCTCCCACAGGGGGAGCTCTGCTCAGCCACAAGCCAGGCTGACAGCTACTAGCACAGCAGTGGTGGCAGGAGCCTCTCCCACCTCCTCAGCTGCACTAAGGATGTCTGACTGCAGCTTAGGCCTGCTCCCTGCTGGCAAGCAGACATCCCCGGATGGCTCCCGGGCTGCCAGAGGGATGTCTGACTGCCAGCTTAGGCCCAATTTCTCGGGGGGAGCGGGCCTAAGCCAGCAGGTGGACATCCCCCAAGGGGTCCCAGACTACGAGAGGGCACAGGCCAGGCTGAGGGACTCCCCAAGTGCACAAATTTTTGTGCATCGGGCCTCTAGTCTATATAAAAGACTAAGCGACCTTATGGTGGAATGACCAGAACAACCAGTCGCTATGATGCACACTGACCACTAGGAGACAGACGCTCAGCACAGGAGCTGCCCCCTGCTAGTCAGTGCGCTCTCACAGGGGGAGTGCTGCTCAGCCAGAAGCCAGGCTCATGGCTGGCGAGCGCAGCAGCGGTGTCGGGAGCAGATGTTAAGTAGCAAGGGGTCCCAGCCTGCAAGAGGGCGCAGGCTGGGCTGAGGGACCCCTCCTCCCCACCAGTGCACAAATTTTGTGCACTGGCCTCTAATATTGAAAATAATTCTACATGGTTAAAAAAAATAGCTGGACTAACCACCTGTTTGATGACGTTATAATGGAAATACCTATTTTTGGTTATGACAAAGAAGCATAACCAGAACCAATCTCATTTTGTCTTAAAACCCATTTTTTGACCCCATTTCTTTTCCTGAAATACATTCATGGAAAAATTTTGATACTGACACTGTTTATATGTAAGGTTCTCTTTGTCCAAGTTTCTATTTATGTCGGTTATAGCTGTGTTAGAGTTACGATTTATATCAACATTCATTTCAATGAAAGGGAAAACTACCTCTGCATTGCCACATTCCTGGATTTTCCTATTTCCTTCTGCTTTTTTAGTAACTCTCCATGGTATCCAAAGACAGGACCATGATAGTAATACAAAATGATGTTAACACAAATCCAAAATAATGAAAAATCAGGGACCTGATTTTTCAAAACACATTTATGGGCCAGGGCAGCCTGGGAAGACTATTTTACTATCTAAGGTTTATCCGTGTGCAGATGAGGTACCTTGATGAACTAAGGGAGGCTTGTCATGACTAACAAGTTCAGACAAACTCTGCCTGCCGCATTCCTAACCACTTACCGCATTTACTCACATGCAGCATGGTATAGGATGCTCCAAAGATGTTATGTGTTTTAAGGAAAGAGAGAACCAGCAAGATAGAATAATTTGATGAGTGAAGTGAAGTGAGAATTCTAGTTGTTTTTATTTGCAATTGTACATATTAAAACAATTATTGGCCCTGGCCAGGTAGCTCAGTTGGTAAGAGTATCATCCTGATGTAGCTCAGTTGGTGAGAACATCATCCCGATATGCCAACGTTGCTTGGGTTGATTCCTGGTCAAGGAGCATAAAAGAATCAACCAATGAATGCATGCATAAATAAGTGGAACAGCAAATTGATGTTTTTTCTCTCTCTCTCAAATCATTAAGTTAAAAACAAACAAACAAATGAACAAAAAGCAATTACTACTTTGGTCTCCAATATTTGCTAAGTTTTCCAATATTTGCTGTTTTCTAATATGTGCCACCCCTGAGCAGTAAACTATGAAACAAGATGTGAGTTGGTTATATTGATAGGCACAATTTATTTTACAATCAATACAAGAAACTATGTAACACAGTGCTGTCTTTAGTCATCACATCTTAAGCTAACTATGTTTAAATACTGCACACTCTAAAAACTGATGCTGGAACATTCTATAAAGGACAAGTATAAGTGAGTTTCTGGACAGGAAGAGCCACATGAAAAGCTTGCAGGAAGATAAAAGTCAACCTTTCCAGTGGAAAATGGCACATGAATTAGTTTTACAATTGTGGAAACTACGTTTAGCCATTATTTAGTAAAAAATATCTTTTACTGCAGAGCTGAGATAACTCTGGTGATGCCTTAGTGCCTCCTGGGGACCTGGTATTTCTGAAGGTACCGACACTATATGCAGATAAAACATCACTGCAGGAAGTACATACAGTTCAGACTGCTCAGGATAATTCTATAGAAAACTATAATTCGCCAGACTCTGGCAGAGATCTTTAAACACACAGCCTTTCTTTATTTCCTTATATCCTACTACAGAGAACTTCACTATTGTAAATGCTATTTATATGCATTTTATTCACACAAAAGTTATGATTCTTTTAACTACCCATCTTTGTCGCTATAACGTTTTTCTTAAAAGCCTCCTGTCTCCTACACCTGTCTGACTTCAACCTTTGTTTCCTGGAGCCTCTATTTCTTCTTTAAGGGGATTTTCTCCCCTTTGAGAACAACTGCTAGAAAACTGGGCTCTGAAAAGAAGTAGAAATGTTTCTCCTGTATTTTGAAAATTAATTTTTTTCCCATAGGAATATGTCAAATTATAGAACAAAAATCAGGGGAAATTAGGGCATGGTGGACACAGCTTTGCTGGCAAGCATCTATTCTAGAAAATCCTGCCATGGTGCTGTGTGCTATCGCAGGCAATGGGGACAATCCCATGAGTTCTCCAGCCCCTGCAAGATGAGGACCATTTGTGCTGGCACATGTTCTGGCTTTTACTCCTCAGATGCCAGTGGACCTTCAGTCGCCTCCTGTGAGCACTCCAAGCCAGCATCACACTGCAGAGAGGCCTTCTCCCCTTCCTCAGAACCCTTAGCATCGCAGTCCTCCTGGGAGACTGCTGGTCCAGCCTCTGGCTGCTCTTCATTAAATCCATTTGAATCGACATCGAGTTTGCCATCTGCTAAAAAGAAAAAAAGTCATTTTCCTTTCGCTTTCTGTGTATTATATCATCTTCATAACAACCACATGAGGGAAATTATCTCTATTATCATTATTTTACAGGTGGGGAAACTGAGGAGAGAGGGTTTAGGATTCACTAACTTGCTCAAAGTTCCACAGCTAGAAAAGCAACAAAACTGGCATTTGAATTCAGGACTCTGGCTCTAAAGCCAGGCCTTTACATCAAGACTGTTGTTTGGGATCTGACAAAGTCTGCTTTCGAATACAGCTTTGCCATGAATTAACTTGATGCCGGTGGGTTACTGTCTGTACAAAGTTGTTTCCTTACCTACAAAGTCAGGGATAGTAAAACCTATCCTACATTTGTGGCAAATAGCGGTGTTTGTAACACTTAGAATAGTGTGTGGCTGTGCTGATGTTTAGCAACTGGGAGTTCCCACACTGGCGACAATCTCAGTCTCTTGCAACTTGTATAGAACCTGACCAGTTGTACTCAACACATAGAATACAAGTTTCATCAGAAAACAGGCAAAAGCATGTCCATCAGAAAGCCTGACTATCCTCTTCAGTTTACTTTTATAAATTACTTAATTTTTTACAGATTATGCAATCCCACTAATAGTGTTTCTTACCCAAGTGGTAAAGGGGACATGATCCCTTGAGGGGTGAAAGGAAGAAGTGTTTAGTCACCTGGGCAACCTTTTCAAACTACAAGCACTCGGTAGAATGCATGATATATACTCTGGGTTTGGCATAGGAGTGGGGGCAGTTCTCCCCCAATATTGCTAAAACAATTCACTGTTTCTGACCAAGATAAGTCATACACGTTTGAGGGAGGGGGTTTCAATGGAACTCACTGGTCTGACACTTATAGAAATGTAATCTGTGCATTATTAGATCTGCAATTGCACTGGAATTTATAAATCTGCTCTATTTTCACCTGCAGATTTTAAATTAAGCAATTTAAAGGCTTCTAATCTTGAAATACTTGGTTAGCCATTAGGGAAAATTTCATTACTCCCTTATTCAAAGACCTTAAAATCCTCTGTGAGCAGAATGCAAGTAAATGCTCATTATGAGTCCCACAGTTCAAG
Organism: Murina feae; assembly: GCA_004026665.1. Classification (NCBI taxonomy): domain Eukaryota; kingdom Metazoa; phylum Chordata; class Mammalia; order Chiroptera; family Vespertilionidae; genus Murina; species Murina feae. Next base: position 60,195 of record PVJC01002629.1, read on the forward strand.
GGCAGTCAGAAAGTGGAATAAAATCAAACTTTTATGTCCTTTGTTTTTCAGTGACACTAGGATGACGAGATCCTATAAATTATCCCCCAAAAGCAGGGATTCAAAATAGAGACACACTTGAGACCACACGGAAGTTTGATCCTTACACTGGTCACTCAAGCTTCATTAGTCCCCAGAGAAAACTCAGCTCCTGGGAGCCCTGTGTTTATATCATCCATCACTCCCTCCCCACTAAGCCGCAGTGCCAGCTCAACTTTTATATACGTACTGTTCTCCTCTTCACTCTTTTCTTTGGCAGCCTCCAATTGTTGTTTCTCATAAATGTCCTTGAGATTCTTACAGATTTTCTTATGTGCAAACCAGTGTGTTTTCTGGCAGGTTTGGTCGCAATATATTACCTGAAAAGCAATTGTCGTTTTATTTGCACTTAAGAGCTATGTTACAGGATTTTTCCATTATGACATTAAACCAAGAGCCTCGCTGTGAAAATATTAAGTTTTCTATATTTTGAAACCATGATGTGTGCGTGTGTATTGACTTATATTTGTAATTTTTAACTTACACTTTATAACAATAATGGATATATATAACAAATGATCTATGAAAGACTCTTTAACAAATGATTTATCTGAGAACCTACTATGTGCCTGAATTGATACAGTGCAATTATTGTCCCAGAGGAAGCTACGGTCAAAAAAAGAGCAGGATGAGGCTGCATGTAGGGACTCAGACACTCAGCCTAGTACAGGATGTAACAGCAATGGGAACACAGAGGAAGCAATGACTCACTCTAGCTGGAGGAGTAGGTAGACAAAGAAATGGGAAAAGCATTCCAAGTGTAGGGACTATATTGTACAAAAATGCAGGAAAGGGGAAGTAAATGACATGTTCAAGGACAACAAGAGTTTTGAGTAAACGAAGCTTAGACTTTTGCAAGATAATATGCCAAGCATTTTATCTTGCCCCTTAAATTTAAATGGCATTGTAGGTTGTATTACTGGCCCTAGTTCATCCAAACGCTTTCCCATGTGACTGAAAAGTTCTTTATACTGAAGGAGAGGAAAACTGACTTTAAATTTGGCCATGTGACTTGTTTGAGCCCAAGGAATGAGACAGCATGGCAGTTTCAAGGCTAAACCTTAAGTGCCTCATATGTGTTTCTATTTGCGGACTTACACTTCTGCCATCACAAGAACATGCTTAGCCAGGCCTGCTGGTCCAAGGAGGATGAGCTACATGGAACAGAATGTTTCTGTCTGAGCTCAGCCAACCACAAACATGGGAGAAATAATGATTGTTGTTTTAAATACTGAATTTTGGAATGTTTTTATATGCAACAATAGTTAACCTATATAGACGGTCTCATTTAATTCTCACAACCCTAGCCCATTTCACACATAAAGGAAACTGAGACTCAGAGAAGTAGGAAATTACAGGAGATGAGGCTGGAGAAGTAGGTTACTACAGAATGCAATGGGTTACAGAAGTATATGCTGAAGAATGTCAACCTTAAAACAATAAGAAATTAACATTATCTACAGGGTAAAGTGAATGTACAGACACATGCATGTGTGTAATACCTGAATGTAAGAAAAACACAAGCAGATATTACTGTAAATAATTATCTTTACAAAATTAATTTTGGCAGAAGTAGATAGTATAGTCCAGAAAGCTTAAAGATTGGTAACAGTCACAAGGGAGTTATAGTTTTTTAAGGAAGAGCTGATGAAGAGATAATTCAAGTCAATATCAGAATATTTAAGATAGTACATTTATGAATTGTCTTATTCTAGGTTCTCTGCACAACCGCGGTCCCCTATGTATAACCTTTCTCTTATTTGCTCATATCCATTCATTTATTCATATCCTTTTCTTCTTTGGGGTGGTCAGCACAGAAGTTGGGGCAGTCTGGGCATTTGGCAGAAGACAGAGCACAGAACTACACTTATTCTTAACTCTCTTCCAAATTACTTTTCAGTATTAGATGCAATGTTTTATATTTAATGAATTAGAATTCATTAGATAATTAATACCATTATATTTACAGAATATTAAAAATCAATTATCAACTTGGATGAAATCTAAACCAGATGTCAATGAACTTCAAAGAACTTCATTCTTACCATTTTGCATACTGAGCATCTTTTACTCGCTCCCTTTTCTCCACAGGTGGTACAAAATTCAACATCCACAAAACCCACCTGACCAGTGATGGCTTGAGTAAGTACAGAGAATGCAGTGGGATCAGAACCCTAGAATGGGTATAAAGAAGAGAAAAAAACTCTAAAATGACCATGGATAGACTACTAAGATAACACTTCATGAACAATGTTATCCAGAAGCAGACACACAAGAAACAAAGTCATTAAGGTTAGTGACTACATCGACTTCGTCGTAACAAAATGACAAATACCCTTTTGATTATACCGTTTTCTACATAAAGTCTATGGGATGTAAGTCATGGCTCCCAATATTCACAGAGAAAAAGTTGGGCCTCTTCTAGAATAAAAGTTTTTTCAATAAGGATTATCCAATAAGTGCACAAAGATTTCAGATATAGGACAATGAACTCAGTGGGATTTTCTTAGAACATTGTTTTACACTGTTCTGTATACTCAGGATAGACCAACGAAATATTCAAAAAATTTAAGAAGTATTTTAAAGTAGCACTCATTTTGAAATTGTTATGCTCTTTCTGAAAACATGACTGGGTTTCCTTTTATATTAAAGTGATTAGAATTCTCTTTTGGAATGAAGACAGTATAATGGCGAGAAAAAAAAGGTGAAATGAAACCTCAGATACTGGATATTTAAGTTAATATATTTTACCAGGAATAAAGATCTATAGAAGTTGTGCTCAAATGATGGTGTGCATCAGAGAACTTGCTTAAAATTCAGATCAATCCACCATCCCATACCTTCTAAATAAGAATTTCTAAAGATGTGGTGGTCCATGTACCTGCTTTATTACAGATAATTCTGAAATACACTGAAAGTTTGTGAATTACTGTTACTTAATGTTACACTAAATACTTATTAATCCATGTTATTTTTTTGCCTCAAAAGTAGAGTACTGAATTAGACATTAATCTGGTCCATAAATGAACAGAATATGATATATTTAACAGATTTATAACAATTACATTTTAATGTTCAAATCTATTTCACAAAGTAACTAAGACATGTTCAAAATCTCCCCTCAAGATTGTGGGAATCAGAACATAGTAACAGTCACAGATGTAACCGAAGATCAAACGGAAGGACAGTTTGCTAGAAGCATGGCTGTTAATCTGAACTATTGCTTCCGAAGAAAACCGATGGCACAGCTGAGTAACCACATGGAATCTCTCCTGTCACCTCTGGATGACAAGAACTCTTTCTTGCTATATAAAGTCTTGTCATCTACTTGCTAAGTAAGAATCTGTTTAGGTACCAAAGCTCTACCCATGGGCGACAGTCAGACTAAAAACAAATAGGATACTGTATCCAGAGTATCCTATAAAATCAGAGACCTTGGCGGGTCTTCCAGAAGTTAAGACACACTATGAACTGATAAAGCAAAGAGCTTTAACAGTATAATCTGTTACAAGGCTGGAGCAACATTTCTCAAGTGTATCCACGCGTCACACTTCCTGCTGAACTTGTGAAAGAGCCAGAACTCCATAGTAGGCAGAGGGAATCGAAACCTCGGCAGCAGGGCCCTGGCATGGGCACTGTCAGAAGGGGCCAAGGGGACCCCCATGGGAGCCAGCTAAAGAACCACCGTGTTTTGAGAAAAGGTTAGTATTGCTTCAACCCTTATAAACTTGCGATATCACAAAACTCATCAGGAAGTAAACAGTAGCTATCTGGGATACTCACAACCACAGGCATTCCATATAAGTAGTTTTTTCAGAGAGCAGAATAAATAACTTTTGAAGAACAAAAAAAATTGAAATTTTTCTAAAATGCACTAAATCCTACTTTATGAATAAACCTTCTCTCAATGACTCAGATTACTAGGATAAATAATCAGTGTACTCCATAAACTCTAACTATGATATTCTATGATACAGGGCTAAGATGAATTGTTGACCCCTACACTGACCTGTTTTGATTTTTTTTTAAAGTACTCTAAACTGCTATTTTTAGTTTTTCTGTTTTCCTCCTTGAAAGCAGAATATCAACTATCACTTGTTAGTGCTGGAACTACCCCATAGCAGCCATTGCTAGTTGTTTAACTGCTAGTCATTTCCCCAACTTCCTTACTAATAGAAGCATAATTTTGTTTGCAGCAGCAGTATTTAGACCAGCCAAAAATACTTCTTTTCCCAAACTCCTGAAGCAGCTAAGAGTGGTCATGCAGCACAGGCAGAGGGGTTCTGGGACAGCCTGCTTCCCAGCTATAGACCCCGTTCCTTCTTGCCTGCCTGGGACAGGAATGTGAGCTCGGGGAAAGAGCATCATATGCCTTGCAACCATGAGGCTATGAGCATGAGTATGAAAATCTATACAGCTAAAGAATATGCATGGGAAAATGTTTGGGTTCCCAATCTATTTATTTTTGAGCCAATGGGCCAGATCTGGTCTGCCTACTTTGGGGCTGCTAGGTAAATAAATAAATAAGTCCTTATTCATTTAATTCACGGTTAGTTGGAATTTTAATATGCACAAACACATTCATGATTAATAAACCACCCTCATAACTAGCTAATTTCAATCTCCCAAAAAATTAAGCATTAAATAGTCAAGTATATTAAACAGGATAAAGCATCAACATGGGAAATCATGATGAGTTCTCATGATTGATCAATGCATGAGATCCGTGAGATCATCTTGTCTGTGCAGATCTTTCTATTTCGTGGTTCTAAATAGGTGTAAAAGGAGCACCTGGAACTCATTTCTAGTCCTGATGTTTCACACTGAAAAAGATACAGCACCCTGCGGATGCAGAGAAGGAGCAACATTGCCGCTGGCAGGGAGGAAGCCATGGATGGGACGAGTGTCAGGATCAATTTCTTGCCTAATAGACAAAGGCTGATAAAGGATTTGACTGAAATATATGGAAGCATGACTTGTGTAGAAAAGGTGAACAGAAACCTATTCAAAACAGTGAAGGCAGGAAGTGTCCTATGAAATACTGCTTAAATAAATATAGGACAAAAGGGCAATAAGTACTTTAAAGAGCAGATAGTTAAAATTTACTTCTCATAGCGTCAAAGTATAAATAGATTTCTTTTTTAAGGATGGAAAATTTATAAAGTCAGAGGCAGCAAGGTCGATTATAAGAAGCTGGAACATACTATGAGCTCGTTTACCAGGACATACAATGAGCCAGACCTCATCCCTTCACCTCTCCACCCAAAACCATCAACCTGTCCAAAGCCATCAACCTCGACTATCGATTGCTACTTTCATCTAACGCAGGACCTTGTCCTAGTTTTTCACAAATTATCATGAACATGTGTGTATCTGTATGACATAGCGGATGTGTACCCACTTTCCAGATTCACAGAGGTATTTACAATGCAGGTCACTATAACCATTTAGACTCCGACATAGGGAATTACTGTTTATTAAACCACAAGATATAAATGGAAGAAAAGGATCATAGGAAGGAAATGGATAAACAAACAGGGTTACCCGGAAAACCTATCTCCACATTTGTTCCTGAAAATTTTCTAAAATAACAATTCCTCTTATTAAATAATGCTACAGAGAACCTGCTTCTAATTGTACAAAATATGCTGGTTAGGTCTTCCCACTGGAGCAGACTTCGTGATCAGAGCCTTACAATTTCAACGGGAGCAATGCTTCGCACCAGCTGCTGGAGGAGTGTGGCTTCACAGTAAGGAAATTTTCTGATACTTTCTCTAATGATCTTTTCTTGATAAATCGGAAAGCCATCTGAAGGTCGGCCTTTTAATAAGCTGAAAGATAGTTTTCAAACAGTAATTGCAGTTGGATCATTCAGCATTTCCTCCCAGCTGAACCCATGAACTTTTAGTCGTTTCTTCTTGGCTATTTTAAGATTGTCATTGTCTATTCAAATCATGGTTAGACTAGATTCAAACTGCTGTTCTGTCGCCGAGTCAGGAGAGGCCTCGTCAGCTCTATTTATGCAGGTGACCCCTGCCATAAAGCACAGGGAACACTGCTATCAGACTCGCTAGTTACTTATTACCATGTCAGTTATTTGTACAAAGAATGAAAACTCTCAGCAAGTCATACCCTTCCGACTGAGTTCACTTTTTCTCAGGAAAACAAGGAGAACTTGATCCCTGGTGGTTAGAGAACAAAGGTAAGGCACAGCTGTCCCAGGTACAGTCACAGAGACACAGTGAGTGCTATGACGAATCCAGAGCACACCTGAGGCACAGCACAGCTGCCCGCACACTTGCCCTGGGGCTACTTTCTAGCTGTCTGACCTTATGCATGCTGTTTAACCTCTCCAAACCTCAGATTCCTCACTTGTAATGGGGGATAACGAAGTCCTATAGAGAGCACAGAACAGAATAATCAGTCTACAGTCTAAGTATAAAATTGTCCCTGTTTCTTGCAGACTGAAGGTGATCCTAAAATACTTAAACTTTAAATCTATCACAAGGCTTCATATAATAAAACATTCTATGTATTCTATATCTGGCATGATAAAAACAGTACCTTTTGATCAGAGTATCCAATTTATTCTCTCCATCTTTTAAGAAGTTAATACATTTCTGAAAGATGCAGCTGATGTAATGCATTTTCATTGCCAATACTTCATTCATGTCACTTTGCTTCATACATTTCTCACAAATCAAATCCATCACCTTGTAGCACTTGTTGAGAGCTGCTTCTTCTGCCAGCAGAGGGTTCTCATTTATAAGCATCACGATCTAGAAGAAATTCTAGTGAGACTTTCTGTATAAAAATTAGGTAGTCACTTTTAGTTGATTTCCAAAGATTACCAAGGAAAGTCTTTTGTATAGCCATAGACTTACTACATTAATTCAAATTAGAATGCAAATGGCCTTGATCAAAGTTACAAAACTAATACAGAAGAACCCTGATGTTTTGGAATCTTTTGAACTCTTTATGTCAAAGTTACGTGAGCTGCCATCTATGGTGTTAGCTGGCTACTCAGAGTCATGGTTTTAGTATCTGTTAAAAGTACTTTTACTAAAGATAAAAATGATATATTTGCATACCTTTTATATATAGAATCAAATCAACAAGTGATCACTTCTTTTAGTTAACATCATTGAGCTTTAGAATTTCATGGCTAAAAGAATTACAACTCTAATTCTTACTAATTTTTAGGAAATGACATTTTTATAGAAATAAGTCTACAAATGAAAGGTGTATTATTTTTTGATTAACTACATTTCTCTGTGGAGATTTTCCCTATATCTTCTAGCATACAAAATAATGAAAAATAGATTTAAAAAAAGGAAAGGAAAAATAGCTTTAAAAGGAGGAATATTAGAGTAATTAAATCTGCTGCTTTATGAGTCCCAAACTTTCCATATATGCCCAAATTAAGCTCAAACTTAGTGTAGTGAGGAATATTTTTTTTTTTTTACCATATTTGTTATAGGGCAGATAACATGCAGTACGTCTGCAGAGAACAGCTATAAAAATCCAGGGGCATACAGTAATGTAAACATATGTGTAACATGGGCACAATTGCATACACTGAGCAGAAAGTCAGTATTTGTTAACCCAACATGTTACAGCTAAATACCTATCCCAGATAATGTAAATGTTAGGGAAGAACAGGCAGCAGATTTCGTGAATTAGATCCTTTTCTTTAGACATGAACATAGAGAAAACATAGTAAAAGGAAGTAAAACACAGGCTTAGCCTCCTACTTGGAAGTTTTATATAGATTAGGTGTTCTTGTGAAATTAAAATTATTTTTACTTATTTTTACACTACTAGATTAATATATAATCTTGTATTTTACTTAAAATAGCACACAATAATAAATTATTAGAGTTCATGAAATAAGTATAATCAGAATTTCCATTGGTAAATTTGCTGACAACTTTTCCTACCATAACACATACCAAAAATTAACTGAGGTAGTGAAGACTCATGAAATAGTTGTTTATATTTCTGCAGTCAACTACAGTCATTTGCAGATGTTTATTCAATACTTTTATATACAGCATTTATAATGAAAGCATAGGATCTTAAACCAAGATATTAAAAAAACCCTCAAACATAATCCAGATTAATGTTTTTTTGTTAAGACATTAGGCTTTATTTATTTCATAATATACAGCAATCTATACAAAAGTGTTACATCACCACAGCTCTGCCATGAGCTTACAGAAACATTTACATACCTGCACACAAAATGATAATATTTAAACTAGTTTACTCCCTTTAATCACTGTGATGTTATAAGTTAATACATTAAAAAGAAAATCCTTATTATTAATTATTACGGAGAAATAAATATATTCTTACGGTATAAAAAGCAGATATAGCTTATCTCCCAGAGAATGGCTACCTTAGAATATGTTTAGACAGAGGCATTTTGAATTTTTTTTTTTTTCATTTTGAACAATTCTGGGCTTAAAAATCATTTAACAATTAAAAATGGGCTCATTTGTGCATTTCTGGCTTCTAATCACTTAGAGGCCCTATTCAACTCTTGTCATTTTTCCTATGAACCTGATTTTCCCCTTTCTAACCTCTGTATTCTGGGCAGCAGCACAATTCCCCAAATCCCTGTTGAAAACAAACATCCTTATTACTGTAGCAGGCACTTAACCTCCATGCAAATGCAGCTGTATTGGGTGCACTGTAGCAAAAGGATGAATTGCGTCTTGATGATTTCTGTGCATATTTTTAAGGTCTTTAGCTTTATAGAGTGGCTGTTAATTACATCTTTATAAGGCTCCCTTTGAAGACCAATGCCAATTTGAAAAGGGGTAAAGCAATGAAAATGGGCCACCACAAAAGCAACTGGGTAGCTATTATCCAAAGTGTGGATAAAAGAAAGGTTTTCAAGTGAATATAGCATTTATCCATATAAAAAGCCGGGTCTACTCTGAAAGAAGGTACTATAATCATAAAATAGTAGCTCTTATAAAACCAAATGCTCTAAAAAATGTAATGTAGGCTATTTCAGTTTATATACTTTTATAATTTATTACCTGTATAAATAAGCTCTTAATGTGATTTACTCAAAATAATCGGAGGTGCCATAATTCTTAGGACATTTAACCCTGAGAGACTAGTTTTCATGTAAACATCAAAAATTATTCCACAGGCTCCATTATTGCATAACGGAAATTACTGCAATCTCAATGAGATGGAAACAAAGATAAAAATGCAGGAGCTTCTTCAAATCAATCTAAACCACAATGTCCAATAATACCGGGGAGACAACAGGCTCTGTAAAACAACACCTTCTCTACACAGAAATACTGTGTCTCTAAGAAAAATCCTACTTCTCATCCCAGCCTGCCGCTCCGCTCCTAAGAGAAAGAATGCCACAGTGGTGTAGTTGCTGCCTGGGTGCTGGGGGGATAAGAACTACTGATTCAGAAGAGGCTAAATATTTGTGAAAGATTAAATTCTAAAGCCCATATACTCTCCAGTGGACATGCAAACATGTGAGTCACAGCTGAATTTCCTTTTTTGCCTACATGGGGTCACAAGTTTGCCTGTAGTGTTCTTCTCAGGATGTTACAGAAAACATTTAAGTTTTGAAAAATAAAAACAGCATAGACTCTTACTTGTCAGTCTTAGTGGAAAGATCTGCTAGTTTATCATCTCTACTGATGGCCCAGAAAATTAATTGGGGTGAAGGGCCAAATAACAGGTATATTTTTTTCATTCATTTGTTTCTTGAGCTTCAAAGTCTATAAGTAAAGGGATGCATCACTAAAGTAATAAGATTATATACAATTTGGAACTTGTATCTTCAAATGAGTATGCACCATGAAAAAGGCTTATGAAAATTGTTCACTTATATTAATGGTGTTCCTTTTACTCCACAGATTCCTCTTTTGTAATAGGCTTCTAAGGAAATCTATTTCACTACAGTATAGCAACACCTTGTATTAAGAGAAAACCTCAATTTTTGACTCAACGTAGTGTCCTACTCACCAAACAGCTCTGATTTACTATCAAATCTATACGTTATGAATGAAGACTACAACAGACATTGAAATTTGAAACAGGACAGCCTTCCTGTAGCACACATGGAGTTTTCTATAATGACTCATTAAAGAAATTATACTCATTTGGCTTGATTAAACATTATTTTATAAACAAACTGAAAGGCTGTATATAAAATATAAAGAAAACAGCAGTGCCCTAGCCCATTTGGCTCAGTGGATAGAGCGTCGGCCTGAAAACTCAAGGGTCCCAGGTTCGATTCCGGTCAAGGGCATGTACCTTGGTTGCGGGCACATCCCCAGTAGGAGGTGTGCAGGAGGCAGCTGATCGATGTTTCTCTCTCATCGATGTCTCTAACTCTATCACTGTCCCTTCCTCTCCATAAAAAATAAATAAAATATATTTAAAAAGAGAAAATAGCAGTGAAAATAGTTCAGAACAGCTCTTGAAGTTTCCCCAGCTAAGCCATTTGAACTTCTGGGTTGGTCTACAAAGTTTAAAAATCTGTGTGATTTAACCTAAGAACTGTATTATGTAAAGTCATGAGATAGTACTTGCATTTAAGAATGTGTCCATGACTACATGTCAGAACATTTCATAGAAGGCCAGTTACTATAGTGGACGATGTTGGAACCCCGCCTAGATCCTGTCTACAGGCCTGTGCACCAGGTCCCTGCTGCTGGGAGTGTTGGCTGCTTTGGGCTCAGAGCTGCCTCCTTCCCCAGGGACCTTCATCCAAAGGGAGTCATCTGACTTGGCACTATCTGGGAGGCCGTGCTTTCCCTCTAGGGACAGGCCTCAGCCAACGACTGATGTAAAAGCCTGGCTTCCTGACTCTCTGGAGCCATTAACAGTGCAGAGCTCCCTGTGAGATGAAGCAGAGGCTTGGCTTCAGCTGAATCCACCTCTTTGCCTACCTTTTCTTCCTCTCTAGTCTTCACTCTGCTCCAGGTTTCAAGTGAGAGCACTCCTTCACTGTATCAACTGAACAAGAGCCCATTGCAAGCTCTGCATCTACAAAACCCAACCCAAGACAATTATGATCCTACTAGAGGCCCGATGCACCAAATTCATGCACAGGGGGAGGAAGGGGTCCCTCAGCCTGGCCTGCATCCTCTCCCAATCCAGGACCCTTCAGGGGATGTCCGACTGCCGGTTTACAGGCCTAAATCAGCAGTCAGACATCTCTCTCACAATCCTGGATGCTGCATGCACCAGTGAGCATACTTTTCACACAGGTGAAAGGCATCTGGCTGTTGTATGGGCATCTATATTATTTTGCCCTGATTATAAAAAAGTAGTACATAACATGATCCTTCTGAGGCAGTAGTACCACCATTTTCCCCATCCTATGGGTAGAAAAACTGAAGCAGAGCGAAGTTAAGTAATTGGCTTTGTCACGCAGTTTTAAATGTTAGAATCAGGGCTGACCACAAAATGTGTAAGCCCGAATCCATGCATGTCATCGCTGCATCATCCTGTTTTTTTCAGTCTTGCCAGGCTTTAATTTTTAAATCTAAAAGACTGTTCCCAATATATAGGGTAGGGTCCCTAGGCCTGGTCAGCAATTAGGGCTGATCTGTGGGGCAACCAGCAGGGCAACTGGGGGACCCATGCTGGCACCTGCCTTGGCTAGTGGCCTGGCACTACCTGCTCACCAGCCCCACCCCCTGACCACCCCACTGCTGCCGCTGGTTGCCTCCCTCTGTCCGCTGGCACCCACCTTGGCTGGCCTGGCACCACCCACTCTCTAGCCCCACCAGTCATTCTGCCAACCAGTCATTCTGCTGGTCATTCTGCCCTTTGGTTCATTTGCATATTAGAGTTTTATATAGATAGATACAAGAGCAGCTTAGATGCTGAAGCAATCTACATATATATAAAAGCCTAAGTGACCGTTACAACAGAACAACCAGAACGACTGGTCGCTATGACGCACACTGACCACCAGGGGCAGACACTCAACACAGGATCTGCCCCCTGATGGTCAGTTTGCTCCCATAGCAGAAGCACAACTCAGCTAGAAGCCAGGCTCACAGCTGGCAAGCACAGTGGCAGTGGCAGGAGCCTTTCCCACCTCCATGGCAGTGCTAAGGAGCTAAGGAGCAAGTGGTAAGGAGCGAGCAGTGAGAGGTTAGGAGCACCAAGCACCGAGCACTGAGCCCTGCTGGGGCTCCTCTCTAATTGCCTGCTGCTTCCCACACTGCTAAATCCCTCGGGCCAGGCAGGGATCGGACCAAAACCAGTAGTCCAACATCCCCCGAGGGGTACCGGATTGCGAGAGGGTTCAGTCCAGGCTGAGGGACCCCCCAACCAGTGTACAAATTCATGCACTGGGTCTCTCATATTTTAAAAAAACAAATACAATAAACACTACACTACCTTGACAGGATGAAGATTTGTTGTGGTGATAACTTTGTGCAGTGGGCCTGCCAACTTTGGGGGCAGTTTCGGCTCTTTATCCAGTCCCTGGGGTTTAGTGTAATAATCCAGTCTCTCGCGAGGAAAGAAATTGTTGATTACTGTTACACAATCATGTTGACCTTTTAACACAAAAATAGGAAATTTGTTACTTTGTTATTCACAGTAAGGCATTTTCCCATTTTTAAATTAATGAATGCTGCCCTGCTTTCTTGTGTGGTAAAATGCACATCTTTAATTTTCAGGAAAGGAGAGAAGAGGAGGAGAGGAAAAAGGTTTGTGGGAACATTTAAAGCATGCTTTGTAAAGTCAAGAAATAATCTCCTTTTAAAGACACAGAATCCTTACTATGTATGAAGGTTATGAGGACTGCAAAAAGGCAATGTTCAACATAATTTTTTACCCTAAATAGTTTGCAAAGATTGCTTATAATTTAAATGTCTCTTCTTCCAACCCTACACAAATGACGGTCATTATTCCCTAATCACATCTGGCTTTCATTATTTAGAAATTTAAATTGATAGAGCTTTTCTTATCATAATTAGTATTCATATTAATAACCTAACCTTTCCTCCCCTGGAATTAGAGAAAAGCTGGCCTTTATGAAATAAACTAGAGAAAAAACTTTTGCTCTCATAAGTCTGGAATCCACATTATGGTTCTCATGGATCTCTAAGCCACCTCTCTAAGCCATACCTAGTGGTAAAAATAGTTCTAAAAGAAAAATATTGTGAAACAGCTCCTAAAACATATGAAAACAGACATAAGATCTGAAGATAAAGGGGTGAAAGGAAAATGAAGAATTAGCATGTAATTTTATCTTCTCATCAGTCCCCCAATAGGATAGTCAGAAACAGCCCTATTGAAAATATAAAAATAATGGCTATATAATAATCACACTGTCACAGGACTGGGGGCTTCTTAAGATTACACCTTTGGGAGAAACAACAAATATTACGTTATATTTTAAAAGATTAATCTCTTTCATTTCAGGTAGTGCTGAGAATATTTTGACATTTAAGTTTAACTCATCTGCTAATAATTTATATAAGAATGATATATATTTAAAGTTTATTATTATAAATATAAATTTTCATTTATATTTAAATTTTTATAGTTAAAAGTATTAAGTAGTTTTACTGATTTTTAATTTATGAGTTTTGAATGCATTCTAATGAAGCAGTAATATTAACATACAAAACAAATGCTGAGAGTTGGGGAAGCTTCCACATAGAGAAATGAATAATTTATAAAAGAAAATAAATGAAATTCTCATTTGCAAGATCAGGATTAGGAAAACTGGAGTAACTTCTACATGTGATTGCAAGAAAAGAACAATGGGACATCAATCATGAAACTAGCCAAGATATGACTCACATTCTCCACAGATAAAGATTTGGTTATGATGGTTTCAAATAAAATACAACCTACATACCATCTGAGAAGGTCTGTCACTAAAACCTAAGTGGAGCAAGAAGAAAGAGGAAAACAGTGGAGAAGAGCCTTGGCAACAGAGAGCATCGGACTGGGTGGAGAGCATGACTGAGGAATTATACTGCTGACCATGGGGACTAACATGTTGGTACTAAAAATGTTACATTCTCAGTGAGGTTCACAGCTAGTGGTGGTGATGGCAGAGGAAAGAAAAGTCCTGCTGCCTATAAAACCAAAACAGAGGATGTGAAATAAATGAGTTTTAAGGTTTTCCTCTTGTTGGAGTGATACAGGTCTTTGGGCGTAGGACACAGAATATAGTTTTGTTCTTATTTTCAGATGATAACTGAGAACTCAGGAGTGTTGTGAATAGGAAAGTAAGCACTAGTGGAATGGGAAACATTCTTTTAAAAACTATATATCTTTATTGTTGAAAGTATTACAGATTTCCCATTCTTTTCCCCTACTGATCTCCTCATCCTCCCCACACACATCCCCCAGGCCTTATCTGAACTATTGTCTGTGTCAAGGGGTTATGCATATATGCATATAAGTTCTTCCCCCACCCTGATCATTCAAGTCAATAAAAGGAGAAATAAAATGTACTTTAACATAAGCAGACAATCACATTGAGAAAGAAACACACACACACACCTACCAAGTAAAATGCAGAGTAAAAAACTGAGGTAAAAGAATAAAAGATGAGGAGGCAATATGCATAAGCTGAATGAATACCTTTTAAAAGAGAGAAAATATCTTTTGAGTTATAAAACAGAATCCACCTATCTATATATGTAAAAACCTAAGGGACTGGCTGACCGTTTGACCATCCAACTGGTAGCTATGATGTGCACTGACCACCAGGGGCCAGATGCTCAATGCAGGAGTGGAAACTACAGGCATGCAAACATGGAACAGACTGATGAATCTTAGAGAGAAGGGGGGAGGGGAAAAGGTAGGAAGAGATTAACCAAAGATCTTATATGCATACTAGAAGCCCAATGCACAATTCATGCACTTGTGGGGTCCCTCTCACGATCCAGGACCCAACAGAGGATGTCAGAGAGCCGGTTTCAGCCTGATCCCCGCTGGCCAGGCCAAGGGACCCCATCGGTGGATGAATCTGTGTACTGGGCCCCTAGCATGTTTATAAATAATATAGGTAAAATACTAGTTATGAAATGTTAAAAATTGAAAACAAAAGATGGGCAAGGAGATATTGACAAAATATATTTTTTTTAAATCAGAAATGGCTATATCATCAGAAAAATTAGAACTAAAATTTAAGACAGAGTGGCATTATGTAATGATAAGACCAAAAGCAAATCATAATAAAAAGTGAAAAGCTGAAAATATTTCCATTAAAAAACAATACATGCCAATTATCATTATTATTATTGCTTGTTAGTTTGAAGCCTGAAGCTAATTCAAATAGAAAATAAAACTGAACTGTTTTGTTCAGGAGTCTTATAAAAATGACAAGAAAAAAAATCAATAGCTATGGGAAATAAGTATTTCTCTAAAGCTTGTACAACAAGGCCATACCTTTCTCCAATCCTTCTGAAATTGAATTAAAATAATACTTGTTCTCATGGAGCTACCATAATGTGACTCCATGACTGTCCAACTTAATCAATAATAGCTACTATTACTTTTATAAATTGACAGTAAAATTTAACAAAATATACAGTTATGTGACCAATTTCCATTCTACCTTAACTTAAATGTTATTTCTCTCAAAACCCCTTAGAATAAGGATAGAAGATCCCTTTTTTTGATGTGTTTCTATGGAACTCTTAAGTAGTCCCTTAGCATATGCTATTTCATAATGCCCATCACCACTATTGGCCTCAAGTGCCATGAACACATGAACAGCCTCTGTCTTGTTCACCAATGTAACCAAAGCACCTAGCGTGATGCTGGGTATATAGGTTGTGAACATTACGTATTTGTTTCATGAATTATTAGTCCTCACAAAGCCACTTACTACACTCCCTATATGTCAGATGTTTATAGCTTTTCTATTAATGGATTCTCCTAACTGCCAATTTAGTGTGGCCAAACTACTGATGATCAAATATTCACTCCCACTCTCTTCTAAACCCTCTATATTATGTCCAGTAACAGGATTAGGACATGAAGAAATATTGGCCACACACAATAAATATTTGTTGTTGATGATGATAATAAAGCAGCTATATATTATATTATTAATGCTTCTTCCTACAAAAGAATTACATTGCTATAAGTATTGTTAACAACAGTAATGATGGCATTTATTTAGTTACTTGTAAAACTCTATTGTCTCTTTGATGCTTTCCATAACCATGTAAACATGTTACAATGAGGAAATTGAAGGTCAGAATCATTAAGTAACATGCTAATGAGAAACACAGCCAGAATTTAAACTGAAGACTGTTGACTTCACAGTTCATGATCTTATACACTGAACTACTTCCTTTAGAGAAATAAAATATTCAACTGCAACTAAAATAGCTCCACCATTCTTTGTATCTTACAAAGTGGACATTCAACAGAGCTGGTTCATTTTCTCCAAAGTATCATGGGTATTTTATTAAGTTAGACAAACCTAGTGGGCTAAAAACATTTTTTAAAAATAAACATGACAGGATTCGAAACAAGATGGCAGCATAGGGTAGACACCGTATATGCAGCTGTGAACAACTATTTCAGAAAAACCACGAAAAGAACACACGGACACCACTCGCACCCACAGGACGGCTGGCTGAGTGAAAATCCTACAACTAGAGAAGAGTCTGAGACTCAGAGGAGCAGCGGAAGCAAAGTACAGAGGTACGGAGGTGCGCACACGGGCTCGGGGAAGGGCTGGTACCGGAGGTCACGGTTCTTTTCCAAAACGGAGAGAGCCACAAGCTCCCAGCGGCTCTGAACTCCAGTTCCAGGCGAGTTTCTGAGGTCCCACAGACACCCAGAGAAGGGGAACTGACTGGCACCTGGAGGAAATCCAGAGCGGGTTTCTCTCAGCGTTGCTTACAGCAATTACGAGGGACACAGAGACCTGGTGTCTCTCAGCGCAGGGCTGAGAAGCGCCATAGCTATTTGCTCCGCCCCGCCCAGCGAACTCCCCGAGGCCCCGCCCCTCCCAAGTGCGTCAGAGGCTTCTGCAGCAACACCTCCTTAAAGATACAGGAGCCAGCCTCATCCAGTGGTCAGAGAGGGACTAACCTAAACAAAACAGATCCACAAGGAACACACTCGGGGCAGATGCAGTGAGCATAAAAGCTCCACTGAAACAACTCTTGCCCCATAAGGGTGTCTCCAGCACAGAAGTTCTCCCACTGTAGACACAGCTGACTCTCGTAACCAAGTGGCTTAGAGGTTAATCCCTCGCAGTGATCGCCTAA
>PVJC01002630.1:0-22784 GCA_004026665.1 Murina feae
CCCCCCGGCTGCTCTGCCACCTGGAATCCATTGCTGGCCGGCCCTGCTCCTCCCACCAGCAGCCACAGGCTCCTACCCCCTGCCCCAGGTTGCGGCCTCGGGCCAGGTCGCTCCTCCCATCTGCCTTGATGGACCCAGGTGTCGCACACCGATTCTCCTGGGCTGGGGCCTCCACCATCTTGGCTGGGCTAATTTGCATACAGCCACTCTGATTGGCTGGTGGGCATGGCTTAGGTGTCCCAGAGAAATGGTTAATTTCAATATTACGCCTTTATTAGATTAGATGAGTTCTTAGGTTAATCTCTTCCTATCTCCCCCAAACCCTGAGATATGTAAGTCTGTTCCATGACTCCATGTCTCTGGACTAATTTTTTAATTTTTAAATTAAATCTTCATTATTGAAAGTATGACATATGTCCCCCCCACCCCCCACCAATGACTCCTTAATTGATCTCTTCCCACCCACCTTCTCTCTGAAATTCCTCAGTCTGTTCTATGCTTCTATATCTATGGACCATTTTGTTCATCAGTTTATTATATTCATTAGATTCCACTTATAAGTGAGATCATGCTATTTGTCTTTCTCTGACTGGCTTATTTCATTCAGTATAATACTCCCCAGGTCCATCCATGCTATCACAAAGGGTAAGAAATCCTTGTTTTACAGCTGCATAGTATTCCATTTTATAAATGTACCACATCTGTCTTAGCCACTCATCTGATAGGCACTTGGGCTGTTCACAGATCTTAGCTATTGTAGACAATGCTGCTATGAACAGAGGGGTGCACATATTCTTTCTGATTGTTATTTCAGGCTTTTTTAGATATAGTCATAGAAATGGGATCACTGGGTCAAATGGCGGTTTCATTTTAATTTCTTGAGTAAATTCCATAGTGTTTTCCATAGTGGCTGCACCAATCTGCATTCCCTTTTCTTTAGTTCTCTTCGAATACATGAAAGAACTCACACTGCAGAGAAACTTATTAATGTCAACAGTGTGGTAAAGCCTACATTATATTGCAGTCTTACCAACAAACCAAAAGTTAGTCACAGGCGAGAAACCGAAACCGTATGAATGTAAGCAGTGTGGTAAAACTTTCAGTTCTAAACTATGTTTCCAATCACATGAAAGAGCTCACACTGGAGAGAAACCCTATGAATGTAAACAATGTGGTAAAACCTACAGAGAACAGTTACTTAAAAACACACAAAATAATTTATACTGGAGAGAACACCTTAAGAATGTAAAGAATGTGGGAAAGGCTTCAAATATTATCAGTTTCCCATCATATGAATCACAGTGGAGAGAAACCATATAAATAAAAAATGTAATGAAGCATTTAGGTATCCCAGTGCTCTTCAAAAACAAAAGAAATCTCACTGGAGAGAAACCTTTTGAATAAAAAAAAAAGTGGTAAAGCCTACAGAGATTTCAGCTCCTTACAAACACATGAAATAACCCATATTGGAGAGAAACCCTATGAATGTAAGGAATGTGGGAAAACTTTCATTTATCACACAATTTTTCGAAGATATGTAACAATGCACACTGAACAGACCATATAAAACTGCAGAATTGAGGAAAGGCTTTGAACACATGAAGGGACTTACTGGATAAAACCTCTTGAATATGAACAACTAAAATTGGCTCACACCATTACATGTTAAGACTCCCATGGAAAAGAAATAGAAACATAAGTAATATGAGAATTCCTAATAGAAATTAATCCACATATATACAGGGTGGGGCAAAAGTAGGTTTACAGTTGTTCATATGGAAAATAAAACAAAAATAAATTACAATACATTTTAAAATAAATTGTTTCAAGTACTCACAACTGTAAACCTACTTCTGCCCCATCCTGTATATAATGCACTAGGGATATAGACTACCAAAACGGTCACTAGGAAAATCCAAATACCAAACTGTCCTTTTTAAATGGCCCCTTAACACAAAACAAATAAAATATTATAAAAAGATATTTAACCTAACTTCACATAAAAAAATATACTTCAGTTCATCCATGTACCTAACAGGTTTCAAAATGGAGAGAAAATATTAAAACATTTTAAGGAAAAAACCCCCACTATTAATCTTATGTACTGCTATTGAGAGACAATTCTCAGAATTATCTCACATGAATATTCACTTTTAAAAGTAATTAATAGAAATCCACAGTCCAGCAAACTAATCTAATAAAAGAGTAATATGCAAATTAACCATCACTCTGAGACACACAAGCCACGCCCACCGGCCAATCAGAGTGGCTGTATGCACATTAACCCAGCCAAAATGGCGGCGATAGCCACAGAGCTAGAGCAAACAGGAGGCTTCTGTTGCACAAGGATGAAGTTGAAACTGCTTGCCTAGGTCAGCTGGGCCTCTGCTCAAGGCAACAATGTTTCAATTATAGAAGCCACAGAGCTGAAGCAAACAGGAGGCTTCGTTGCCTGACTAGGCCTCCACTCAAGGCAACAAAGTTTCAATTTTGGAAGATAAATAAGCCCCAGAAACCTGATTCCAGCCAGCATCGCTGGGAAGTTGGATCAATGGGAGCTGTGGGCAGCCTGAAAACGGCCCTCAACCCCTCACCCAGGCTGGCCACACCCCCATGAAGTGAGGGTTCCACTTGGGGGCTTGGCCAGCATGCCAGCAGGTGGACATCCCCCTAGGGGTTCCAGACTGTGAGAGGGCACAGGCTGGGTTGAGGGAACCCCCCCCCCCCGAGTGCACAAATTTTTGTGCACCAGGCCCCTAGTATAATATAAACAGAGTTCAATAAACACAATATATTTACAACATTAATAAGAACTCTTTCAGTCTGTATGTTTTCTGGTATATTACAGTATAAGAGCATGTTAACAGTGGCACTCCTTGATGGTAAGGTTTATGGTATTTTTATTTTGTTATTTTTGCTGATCTGTACCTTCTAACATTTCCACCATGAACATATACTGATTTTTTAAAATAATAAATGGTTGCTTCAGATTTTAAAATTTATAAATGCCATCCAATACTGGTGAGGGTATGGTTAAAGAAATACATGAAATACTCAGTACAGTATCTATCACATAGTAGGTACCCTTAAAAGTTCAGCTCTTATTAAAGTCTAGTAAAGAATACTGACAATTAGACAATTACAAGAGGGATCTATGCCTTGTCACATGTATGCAGAACGCTGTGCGACAAGCTGCAATGTCCCAGTGGATGTCATGCCCACGCTGAGTCTACATAATGCAGGGCATGCCAGTGGGTGAGAGGAGTATGTGACAAAGAGAGGACAGCAAAAAAATAAAAAAGGCAGAGAGGGGGTGAGTACAGGACTGTTGAGATGAGACTGAAGCATCATTACCCTAATTACGCTTCAAGACACCTTAGTAGCAGCTGTAATACTATGAATACATACTCAATACAAGCGATTAAGGGCTCACAGTCAAGTCAGCTTCAGAAACCACAGTCTCGTCTTTCTCAGAGATTTACAACAGACAGTAGCAGAGGAAAAGTTATGAGTGTTCTGTCATAAAAGCAAACTGTTTACTCTTATTAAACATACCCCTTCCCAGGCTTTTTTCAGAAAAAGTCACTTGAGTTACATGTGTAAGATAGATTAGAGAGCTGAAGGTGAGAAGCCTATTAGGAGACTGCTTTATAAAGAATCTTTATCCATGAACTGCTTTAACTTATTTTAAAAACTTCAAACATACAAAAGTAAACAAAATGGTAGAATGAACCCTCAAGATGTACCAGCATGCTTTCACATTATCAACTCACAACCAATCTTGCTTGATCCCATTCCCCTGCTCTGCTCCTTTATGATTTTGACAATTTATCTTTTTAAGAAGGATAATTCACATATCCCTTGAATGAAGATTTTTGAGCAAGATGTCCTCTCACCACCGCCACCAAACAAGTATATTATGAGATATATATATAAAATGAGAAAAAATACAAAAGATCTGATAAGCAGTACTATCAATACTCTAGCACTTTCACTTATTTAACTCATTTAATCCTAATAATACCAAGGAGTATTATTACTATACCCATATGCAAACAGAATAGCTGAGGTTCAACTCAGGCTGGTTTGGCCTGCAGACTGAAGGGTCCTGGGTTTGACTTTCAAAGGCAAACAATAAAAGCAATGGATTAGTGAACTATAAAGCTAGTACAAAGGTTAAGAAGCGAAAGTAGGAAAATCATGTGAATTAAAATAAAGGATACATACACACAAATGCACAAAAGAATCAAAAAATAATAACAACAAACATTTTGGGTGAACAAAAACTGTAGTGATTTGAGAATGTGTTTGAGCTTAAGCGACCATGAACTTAAAATAGACTGTTATAAACATAACTAGATAGATATATATGAAACACATAGTAATCACAAATCAAAAATCTACAGGAAATGTACAAAAAACAAAGAAAAAGGAATCCAAACACAATACTCTATAGAGTCACCAACATATGAGAGCAAGAAAATAAAAAGCAGAGAACAAAAAATAATTACAAAAACAACTAAGATGGCAATAGCTATATACCCATCAATTAATTACTTTAAATGTAAATGCTCTAAAGGCTCTAATTACCTTAAGACACAGAATGGCTAAAATCCTACTAAACAATGAATGAATGGGTTAACAATGAGATCAGGGAATAAATCAAAAGATACCTTGAGAAAATAAAAACACATCAACCCCAAGTCTATGTGACACAGCAAAAGCAGCCCTAAGAGGGAAAGTCGTAGTGTTACAGGCCTACCTCAAGAAACAAACAAAAATTCTCAAATACACAATCTAACCTTACACCTAAGTGAACTAGAAAAAGAACAAACAAAGCCCAAAGTGAGAAGAAATGAAATAAAGATCAGGGCAGAAATAAATTAAACAAGAGTCTAAAAAAACAAGGAAACGAACAGCTGGTTCTCTAGAAAGATAAACAAATTCGATAAACCTTTAAGTAGACTCATCAAGGAAAAAAAGAGAGAAGGCCCAAATAAAGTCAGAAGTGAAAGGGAAATTACAACAAACAATCCAGAAACACAAAAGATAAGAAAATACTAAAACAATTACATATAAACAAATTGGACAACCTGAAAGAATTGCATAAATTCCTAGAAATACACAATCATCCAAGACTAAATCAGGAAGAAACAGAAAATCTGAACAGACCAATAACTATTAACAAAATCAAATCAATGATTAAAAAAAAACCTCCCAACAAACAAAAATCCTGGACCACATGCCTTCACAGATGAACTTTACCAAACAGTCCGAGAATCATTAATATCTATCCTTCTTAACCTATTCCAAAAAATTGAAGAGAAGGCTCCCACATGTATTTTACAAGGCCAGTATTACTCTGATATCAAAACCAGACAGACACTAAAAAAAAAAGAGAGAGAAAATTATAGGTCAATATATCCCCAGGGAATAATAGATGTAAAAAGCCTCAACAAAATATAAAACAAATTCAGCAATACATTAAAAAGATCATACATCATGATTAAATAGGATTTATTCCTGGATGCAAAATTAGTTCAATATCTGCAAGTCAATGTGATACAGCATATAAATAAAATCATTGATCATGTTGATATAGAAAAAGCATTTGACAAAATCAAATATACATTTATGATAAAAAAAAATCCCAGCCAAGTGGAGATAAAAGGAACTTTCTTCCAATATTATGAAGGCCATATATGACAAACCCTTAGCTAACAACATCCTCGATGAAAAGCTGAAAGCTTTTTCTTTAGAATGAGGAGCAAGACAAGGATGTCCATTTTCACCTCTTATTAAACACAACCACAGCAATCGGACAAAAACAAAATAAATTTTAAAAAGGCATCCAAATCAGAAAGAAAGAAGTAAAACTGTTATTATTTGCAAACTACAGGCCCGGAACATGAAATTGGTTCACTCGGAGTGGGGTGGGGGGGTCCCCTCAGCTCGACCTGCACCCTCTCAAAGTCCAGGAGACCTCAGGGGATGTCTGACTGACGCTTAGGCCCAATCTGTCGGTTGGACATCCTTAGCGTTGACACAGAGGTGCGAGAGGCTCCCGCCACCGCCGGCTGCATTTGCCAGCTATGAGCCTGGCTTGTGGCACTGACTACCAGGGGACAGCTCCTGTGTTGAGCGGGATTGGGCTGAAGCTAGCTCTCTGGCATTCCCTGAGGGGTCCCAGATTGCAAGAGGGTGCAGGCCAGGCCATGGTATCCCACCGGTGCACAATCGGGGCTAGGGGAGGGACGTAGGAGGTTGGCCATCCAGGGAGGGACCTCGGGAGAGCTCCAGGGCGTGTCCAGCCTGTCTCGCTCAGTACTGATTGGCCAAACCCCAGCAGCAAGCTAACCTACAGTCAGAGCATCTGCTCCTTGGTAGTCAGTGCACATCATAACAAGCAGTTGAGTAGCTTTAGCATATCATTAACATATTACGCTTTGATTGGTTAAATGGATGACCATATGACAGGACACTTAGCATATCAGGCTTTTATTATATAGGATAACATGATACTATTTAAAGAGATCCCTAAAGATTCCACCAAAAAACAAACAAAACAATAGAATAATTACATTCAGTAAAGTAGGAGAATACAAAATGAAAATTCGGAAATTGTTCTATTTTTATACACCAAATACAAACTACCAGAAAGAGAAATTTAAAAAATCAACCCAGCACCCTAGCTGGTTTGGCTCAGTGGATAGAGCATCAGACTGCAGACTGAAGGTCCTGGGTTTGATTCCTGTCAAGAGCACATGACTGGGTTACGAGTTCCATCCTTGATGTGGGGCATGCGGGAGGCAGCTGATCAATGATTCTCTCTCATCGTTGATGTTTCTACCCCCCTCCCTTCCTCTCTCTGAAATCAATAAAAATACATTTTAAAAAAACACATGAAACACTTGAGCAACCAATCAATGTCTCTCTCTCACATCGATGCTTCTGTCTCCTCTCCTTCCTTCTATTCCTTCTACGCTCTCTAAAAATCAATCGCAAAATATCCTCAGGTGAAGATTAACAAAAAACCAACAAAAAAAGAAGACTGAGGAAGAAACAAATAAATGCAAGGATATACCATTCTCATGGATGGGAAAATTAACATAATTAAAATGTCCTTACTACTTACAGCAATTTTCAGATTCAATAAAATCCCGATCAAAATACCAATTGCATCTTTCACAGAAGTAGAATAATCCTAAAATTTATATGGAACCACAAAAGGTAGTGAATAACCAATGCAATACTGAATAAGAAAAACAAGTTCCTGTTCAGTGCGACTCAGCATTGAGCACTGACCCAGGAACCAAGAAGTTGCCAGTTTGATTCTAGGTCAGGGCACATGCCGAGGTTGCCTAGGTTGCTGGCTTGATCTCTAGTAAGGAGTGCAGGAGACAGCTGATTCATGATGTTTCTCTCTCACCAATGTTTCTATCTCTGTCCTTCTTTCTTCCTCTCTTTCTAAAAATCAATAAAAACATATTTAAAAAGAATAAATAGCCCTGGCCAGTTTGGCTTGGTGGATAGAGCTTCAGCCTGTGGACTGAAGGGTCCCAGGTTCAATTCTGGTCAAGGGCACATGCCCGGGTTTCAGGCTCCATCCCCAGTCGGGGGTGTGCAGGAGGCAGCAGATCGATGATTCTCTCTCATCATTGATGTTTCTATCTCTAAAATAAAAACAAAGTTAGAGGTATCACCCTACCTGACTTCATATTATACTTCAAGGCTATAATAATAATTGAAACACCAGGGCACTGCCCTGTCTGGGTAGCTCAGTTGGTTGGAATGTTGTTTTGGTCAGGACACATACAAGAATCAGCCAGGGAAAGCATGAATGGGTAGAACAACTAATCAATGTTTCTCTCTCAAAAAATAAAAACAAAAAGCACATGGTACTGACATTAAAATAGACACTTAGGTCAATGGAACACAATAGGGAGTCCAGAAATAAACCCATGTCTATATGGTCAACCAATCTTTGACAAAGGAAGCAAGTATATATAATGGGGTCAATATAGTTTCTTCACAAATATTGTAAAAACTGGACAGATACATGAAAAAAAAAAAAAAAGAAACTAGGCCACTTTCTTACACCACATACAAGAAAAAACTCAAAATGAATTAAAGACATAAATGTAACATCTGAAACTAGAAAACCAGAAGAGAACATAGGCAATAAACTCTTTTGACACTGTGTTTAGCAATACCAAGGTGGGCAAAAATAGGTTTACAGTTGTTAGTATGGAAAGTAATGAATAAATAATCTATACTAATAATAGAGGATATGCAAATTGTCTGGGACGACATCACTTAACGAATATTCAGCAGGCTGCATCCCTGCCCCCTGCTCAGGCAGCTGTGAGGCTCGAGGTAGGTAGGATAGGATACAATAGGAGGGGATAAGAAAGGAGAGGGAGAGGAAGGCAGGACTGCATGCACACAGGCCGAGAGAGAGAAAAATACAGAAAGGGAACAAGAAAAAGATGCAGGAATGGAAAAGGGAAGGAAATATGGGGCTTCACGCAGGACGGGGTGGTGAACATGGAAGAGCGGAGCAGGTGCAACCAGCGTGGGGTGGGGTGCAGATGATGCGGAGTGGGGAGCCCCGCCCAGACGTGGGAGGAGGGCAGTGGCTATCGGGACAGAGGGGTAGACGGTCCGAGACCTTCCTTCTCTGTGGCAGCAGCACCCAGGCTGCTCGGGCTTTGGCCACTCTTGCTGGGCTGGGCACCCCACGCTGGGAGAGGAGGCACAACTTAGCTGGGGCAGAGTCAGACACTAAGGAGGGTACCGCTTTTGTCCCCAACCCCAAGGGCTGGACTCCAAAGACATTTCCAGGGTTAGGCTGGTGGTGCGTTAAGTGTACTTTGTTGACTAGAAGTTGGGACGTCCCAGGCAGGGAACGGGAGGAGGACGCAGTGGGGAGGCTGGGGAAGGGGGGTATAGCAAAGGCCTGGCCAGGGCTGATTCCTGGGGTGGGGGTTAATGCCCCCGAATGAAAGCTTTAATATCAAAGTGCACTCAAGTGGAGCTGGAAGCAGGGCCCAGAGAGGAAAAGGGGAAGGTTTAAAAGAGAAACCAGTGAACATGGTGGGGGAGGGGGAGGGGGGACTAATAGGGAAAGAGGGAGGAAGGCAGGGTTCAGGCTCACAAGGGAAAGGCGAAGGGGGGGAGGGGAGAGGAATAAGAAGGAGACAGAAGGGAATGAAGGGAGAGTAGAGGGAGGAAGGTGGGAGGGGGCCACAGGAAGTTCAAAGGGAGGGAGGGAAAGAAAGCAGGAAAAAGAAGGATGCTAAGATGGGGGTGAGGCCAGGAAAACAGTTAAATAAAAGAAGAAACAGAATGTAAGAGTGAGGGGAGTTTAAAAGGAGTTAGTAAGAAAATTAAGTACAGGGTGATTTTTTAAAAATGTAGTTGGACATCCCATGAGGGCTCCCGGACTATGAAAGGTCACAGACTTGGCTGAGGCACCTTCCCCACCTCTCCTGCACAAATTTTGTGCACCAGGCCTCTAGGAATACAATAATGAACTGTACTTTGTGTACTTGCAACTTCAAACCTACTTTTGTCTGTCCCAGGTTTGTTTTGTTTTGTTTTTTTTTTTGGACATATCTCCTCAGGCAAGGGAAATAAAAGAAAAAACAGACAAAATGGGACTGTATCAAACTAAAAAGGTTTTGCACAACAAAGAAAACCATCAATGAAAACGGCCTACTGAATAGAAGATATTTGCTAATGAGAAATCCAATAAGGGGTTAATATCTACAATTTATAAAGAACTCATGCAACTTAACACCGAAACCCCCCCCAAACAATCCAATTAAAAAAATAAGCAAAGGACTTCAATACATACTTCTCCAAGCAGGACATACAGATGACCAATAGACATTTGAAAAGATGCTCAAGATGGCTAACCATCAGGGAAATAAAAATTTTAACATTAAAACTACAATTACATATCCCCTCAGACCTCTCAGAATGGCTATCCTATCTAATAAAAGAGTAATATGCAAATTAGGCATCGCTCCATGACAAAGATGGTCGCCCCCATAGCCACAAGATGGCAGCGCTCAGTCCCAGCTCAGCCCTGCCACTGAAGTGGTCGGGCCTGTTAGCCAGGCAGGTGGCAGGGAAGGCGGGGGGGCCGAAGGGTGGAACAGGCGATCAGAGGGGGTTGGGGTCCACTGCCCAGGCCAGAGGCTTTCGCCAGAGGGCTCAGGCATGGGCAAGGGTGGAGCCGGTGATTGGAAGGGGCAGGGGTAGAGCCGGTGATTAGACGGGTATGAGGGTGGCCTACCCAGGCATAAGGCCTGGGCCAGAGGCCTCAGGCCTTGGCAGAGGCAAGTCCGGAGATCACAGGGGGCCTGGGCTCCACAGAGCCACCGATGGGAGGGGCAGGGGTCTGGGTACTGGTGGAGCCGGCAAAGCAGGCGTCTGGAGGTCCCCTGTCCAGGCCTGCAGCCTTGTCCAGGGGCTGCCAGTGGGGCAAGGGCAGAGCCGGTGATCGCAGAGGCCTGGGCTCTGTGAAGCTGGCAATCGCAGGGGTCTGGGGGCCCTGTCCAGGCCTGCAGCCTTGTCCAGGGGCTGCCAGTGGGGCAAGGGCAGAGCCAGTGATCGCAGAGGCCTGGGCTCTGTGAAGCTGGCAATCGCAGGGGTCTGGGGGCCCTGTCCAGGCCTGCAGCCTTGGCCAGAGGTTACAGGCCTGGGAAGGGGTGGAGCTGGGATTGGAGGGGAAGGGGTGGACCGGTGATCAGAGTGAACTACAGAGGAAACACCTTTTCTGACCGCTCATTGGCTAAGCTCCCTGTATGCCACTCGTAATATTCTTAGTACCTTGGGTAATAAGAATCCAAAAAGGCAATCTAGGGTTTTTCCACTACACTTCTGGAGAAAAAAAAAATGAAGGTCCACTGCTGGAGGGCTAAGAAATGTCATATCCTGCCCTAGCCAGTTTGGCTCAGTGCATAGTGCCTCAGCTTGCTGACTGCAGGGTCTGGGTTCAATACTGACCAAGGGCATGTACCTAGGTTGCAGGCTCCTCCCAGGCCAGGGCCCAGGTCAGGGCATATGCAGGAGGCAACCAATCAAAGTGTTCCTCTCACTTTGATGTTTCTCTCTGCTCTTCCCTTCTCTTCCACATTCTCTAAAAATCAATGGAAACATATCCTCAGGTGAGGATAAAAAAGAAAGAAAGAAATGTCATATCCTATGAAAGACACATCTTGAAAGTGCTTGAAAGAGCTTGAAAGAGTCCATGTTGATGAAAACATCTTGGTGGCTACAGTGACTGGTAGTGGCTGCAGCAGCAGGGTGATGGGGCTGGTGGCTTTCCCTGATTAGTCTGGTTGCCTTCCACAAAGGGAGGCCAGACTGCAGCTTAGGCCCGCTCCCCAAGGGGAGCAGGGAGCAGGCCTAAGCCGTCTGTAGGACAACCCTTGAGGTGTCTCAATATGTGAGACGGGGCAGGCTGGGCTGAGGAACACCCCCACCCTCCAGTGCACCCCCTAGTCCTATATAATCTAATCTAATAAAAGAGTAACATGCAAATTAACCATCACTCCAAGACGAAGATGGCGGCGGCTGGGATAAGATGCTTGCATGGTCGCCATGGTGACAACGCAGGCATTCTGCCGCAACCCGCTGAAAGAGGGCCTCTGGGCCTGCTGCCGCTGGGATGCCGGGCCCCCGGCCACTGGGGTCCGAGGCGTGGGGACCTGGCCTGCAGGGGGCCCGGCACCCCAGAAGCTCTGAGCTCCACCTCGGTGCGGGGACCCGGCCTGCAGGGCGCCCAGCACCCCAGCAGCTCCGAGCCCTGTGGCTATGGAGGTGTTGGGGCCTCTGGGGTCGGAGGAGCAGAGACACAGCCCACAAGGGAGCCCAGCACCCAGCAGCCCCAAGCCCAGCCTCAACGCTGGGGTTGGAGTAGCAGAGACACAAAACTTCAATTGGGCCCGGCACCCAGCAGCTCCAAGCCCAGAGCCATAGAGAAGTTGGAGTCACTGGGGCTACAGCACAGACACAAATCTGCAGTAAACCTGTGGAAAAGGAAAAAAGCTATAATAACTTTATCTCTCGTTCCACAAGATGAGAAAACTGACCCTGATTTATTTAGTGATATGGCCTATACCTTTCTACAAGCACAATGTATGTTATGACCGCTCCCAGGAAGGTCTGGTCAGAATACTGTCTCCAAGGAATAACACTACTGTGGCAAATCATCTAAGAAAGGAAACAAGCTTTTGTTGGGTTTATTCTGAATGTCAGAGAACATGCCACCCTAACATATGCTGTGCTGTTACATTGATGATCTTAGGCAGCAGATGCTTGAAAAACAGCAGATGCTTGAAAAACAGCAAATGCAAGGAGAGGCTTTCACTAAAGTCGCCTGACCCGCCTAAAATCGGTCCCCCACAAAATGTTCCCTCGATGGGAAAAGTGTCATCAGCCAGTGAAGACTGACTCCTGTCACAGGAGACTCTAAGTTGACATCACACCCAAACTTTTGTTACAAACTATCTCCCCCACCCCCATTCATCTTTCCTAAAACTCATGTACTCTCCTCTGAGAGGCCTAGATATCCCGTCCCCTTTCCCTAGGAAGAAGGTATTTAAATCTGGATTCTAAGCCACCTTGTGGAGTTATTCATATTTCCCTTGGATCTCCCACATATACACGAGGTACACATGTTAATGAACTTCTGTTTTTCTCTTGGTAATCTGTCTTTCATTACAAGGGCCTCCGCTAAGAACTCAGAAGGGTAGAGGAACACTGTTTTTCCTCCTCCATAATTCTATCTCGGGAAATCAAGTCCCAGGCTGAACAGTGAGTTTGGCTCAAGTGCCAAGCAGTCCCAACTGAGGGGAGGGAAGCTCCTAGGGGGAAATCAATGATTTGGCATCAAAGTAGGACAAAGGACACACGCATGGTTGCTGGTGGGAGTTTAAAGTTGTTCAACGTTTTTGGAGGAGGATTTGGCAAAATCGATAGAAATGTTCAAGATATATCCAAGAGTGTTCTTCTAGGAATCTCATCTGCTAAGATAAAGCACCAGTGCATAAGCCCTGGTCAGAACCCAGGATGCTACTGCAGGCTCCCCTTCCACAATAGGAAAACCTGCTAACAACCTGCATTTTTAAGACAAGGTGGCATCTATACTAATAAAAAGGTAATATGCTAAGTAGACTGAACATCTTCCAGACGACCTTCCGGACAAAGCCATGGTGGCAGAGCTGAGGCAGAGGAGAGGCAGTTACAGGTTATCAGGCAGGCAGAGAGCAGTTAGGGGGATCAGTCCAGCAGGCAGCTGAGTGGTTAGGAACCAGCAGCCCCGAGGGTTCCCCGAATGGAGAGGGTGCAGACCAGGCTGAGGGACACCCCCCCCCAGTGCACAAATTTTTGTGCACCGGGCCCCTAGTCCTATATAATCCTATATAATAAAAGGGTAATATGGAAATTGACTCTAACAGCAGAACGATGGGGGAAGACCAGTCACTATGATGCACAGTGACCACTAGGGAGTAGATGCTCAACACAGGAGCTGACCCCTGGTGGTCAGTGCACTTCCACAGGGAGAGTGCTATTCAGCCAGAAGCTGGCTCATGCTGGCCAGCACAGTAGCAGTGGCAGGAGCCTCTCCCGCCTCCACAGCAGTGCTAAGGATGTCTGACAAACAGCTTAGGGGAGGGGCCTAAGCCATCAGTCGGACATCACCCAAGGGTTCCCGAAATGCGAGAGGGTGTAGGGTGGACTGAAGGGCTCCTCCCTCCAAGTACATGTATTTCGTGCACCAGGCCTCTAGTAAGTCATATTTAGAAAATCTGCCTTCCAAATGCATTCACTAATTATCTTTGCCATTAAGAAAACAAATATTTAACCAACAACCAGAGCTTTTAGTTTTGCCACTTATAAGCTGGTGACTCTGCACAGCCATTTCACTTCGGTAAGTGAAAGAGCTCAAATTTAAATAGATTAAAAAATGCCTTCCAGACCACCATCACTGCCTTCAAGAAAGGTGAGCATGAACCGAATGTTATGTAAGAGGCAAAGCCAGCCCAGTGTTATTTTTGTAGCATGTCTCCATTTCCATTCCCTAGTGACAAACACAAACTACCTTGAATTCATCCTGCCTGACCTCTGGGGCATCTTTGTTAACCACTTATAGCCATTTCTCCCATCTGTTATACTAAACTTAATCCAGGACTTTCGTATCTTGTAGTGAATTTCCAACTGTCCATCCTTCCTGATGGCCAAACCATACAATCCTTATACCTTCTTAGAGATGTGAATTGGGAAAATGAACATGTGTGTGTGTGTGGGGGTGGTGGTGGTGGGGAGAATGAGTAGTATAAGGGCTGAGAAGTACATAGCTGGAGACTTAGACTGTTTCAATAAGGCTATTACTGGTATATGTTGCAAAGTATATTAGCTCACTCTTAGCCACAGAACCACCAATAGTTTTAGCTGTTGCTGAGGGCTGAAAAAACAGAATCAATTTGGTTTCTTGAAGGCCTTTCAATGGTGCCTATCTATAGCAGAACACTTTTGCAAATCATCTCCAAGTATATGGGTAATTTAGATTCTCCCTGTCACCTTCCTTTATATTTTCCTACACATTTTTCCAGGCTTAAAATTTCTGGCTGTCCTACTTGTAACAACAGATCTGTCAAGGAGGAAAGAAGCTAGCTAACGCTAGGCATGATAACAAGCTTGAAATAAATATACTGGAAGTGGGGATGAAATACTGTGTAGTGGTTAAGTGAAGACTCTGAATTCAGTCAGACAGCTTGCTATGTGACCTAGAGCAAATTATTTAAATTCCCAAGCCTCAGTTTACCCATCTGCAATCTGTATATATAAAAAGCTAAGTGACCGTCTGACTGGCCAGTATGTGACGTGCACTGACGACCAGGAGGCAGATGCTCAATGCAGGAGCTGCCAACCTTTGGTGACTTGACAGCGGTGGTTCTCAGGTGACACACTCTGGAACCAGAGAGGAGGGAGCCAATTCCTTGCTGCATCACCCAATTACTCATTGGGCCACGCAATTCCACCTTTAGCCATGGGTTATATTGTTTTTATATCATGTTTTTGTTATTTTTATATCGTCTTTGTTGTTATATCATGTTATTTATTAATCAATTTACACATTTTTCATATACATTTTACTAATTTTCTTTCATCTCTGACACTTCTATTATAGAGAAAGGGTGAATAGTGATATTATAATATTTCTTCTAATTAATTTCCTTTCAATGTGCATGAATCTGTGCACTTGGCTACTAGTATGATTATAATTGTACTTCATAGACTGCTGTTATAGACTACTGTGAGATTTAGCTGAGATAATGCATGTAATTGCTTATCCTAACACATCATAAATGCTCCAAGATGGTTTGTTGTTATTATTTAGTACTAAGGGCCTGGTGGATGAAATTCGTGCTCTTGGGGGGGGGGGGGGGGGTCCCTCAGCTCGGCCTGTACCTTCTCCAATCTGGGAGCCCTCAAGGGATGTCCTACTGATGGCTTAGGCCTGTTCCCCATGGTTCTCTGTGGACCTGCCTGCTTGATGTCACCACAGGCCCTGGTGTCTGCTCTCTGTTGGGGCCTGCTTGCCCTTCGCCGCCAGGGTCAGGGGCAAGCAGGACCCTACTGTCTGTCTGCTCACTCGCTGTGGGGAATATTCCCACCCTGGCTGCTTGCGCACACACCAGCTCAGAGCACCTGGGTCCCAGGGATGTTCCCACCCCAGCCCCAGGCTCTTGGCACCTGCATGTGTAGGCCCAGAGTGGCCAGGGCATTCCAAGACCCTGGCTGGTCCGGGCCTACAGGCTCAGAGCAGCCTAGCTCCCGAGGACACCTGTCCCTGGGACCCAGGCCGCTTGGTACCTGCATATGCAAATTAACTTGCCATCTTTGTCGGGTTAATGTGCATACTCACTCCTGATTGGCTGTGGGACATCGCGAAGGTATGGTCAATTTGCATCTTTCTCTGTTATTAGTGTAGATTTTAATCAACTCTGCTGGTTAGGCATTACTATTCCCATTTTACTGATGAGAAAACTGTGGTACAGGTGGTATCAGGACCTGAATCCAGAACTACCCCAACTCTGCAGCTCACGTTCTTTCTACCACTTAACTAGACATGTTTGGTGACTTTCAAAGAATGAAAAACTTTAGGTTTGACTCTCTCAGGAAACTGAAATTTCTAGATTGTTCATTAGTAATAAGACAGAGGGACTTGAGGAGAACCAAAAAAAAAAAAATGGTTACCAAGCTATAATAAAGGCCTGCACCAATACTTTGAAAACAGACCGGAAGACATAGGAGATGGTTAGGAAGGAGAGTTGACTAACAAAACTGTATGAGCTACCATTCCAGACAATAAACATTTAGAGTCTTTGACATTAAATTTGGGAATCCTAGGACTTCATATCCATCTCTTGGAGAGATATAATACCTACAAGAATGGGAGCAAAATTAACCCTTTGTCCTATTGCCGTTTAGAATAAGCATGTACATCACATTCCAGTCAGGAAAACAAACCACAAAAATACCTTGCATCCTAAGACAAACCCAAGAAACCTGTTTAAGTCTGCCCTCCAAATAAATCATACCTTGAACATTTCCTGTAAGTTACAAATGTCTGGACTTTAGTGATTAAGGCCCTGGTCAGGTAGCTTAGTTGGTTAGAGTGTCATCCTGATATTCCAAAGTTGCAGGTTTGATCCCCAATCAGGGCACAGGGATCAACCAATTAATGCATAAATAAGTGGAACAACAAATCGATGTTTCTCTCTCTCAACTAAAAAAAAAAGGACTTTAATGAATAAGATAATAATGTCAGAAAAGCTTTTCCACCACGAACACACTAATATAAACTTGGAACTCTTGGTAATACTTAAGTTTTTTCTATTTAAATATGTGTTCAGTCCTTATGAGGGCTGATTCCTTCACCCCCTTTGGCAAATGAACTTCTTATAGGTTTTTGCCTATGTTTTCCTTTTATATGAACATATTAAAAGCTTTGAAAAGTCCTGCAGGCAAGAAACTTTCGTTTAGCATTTCTAAAACTTACTTGGAGGCCATATGGTCTACAATAACATGGACTCTGATGCCACAGCTCTGCCACTCGGAAGCTGAATGACATTGGGTAATCACCTCAATGTTGAGGCTTAGAATCACTATCTATGGAATAGTCTTGGCTGCTAGACTATTGCAATATGGCTGGTAGAGTAACCAGCATGTTGTA
The DNA here is from genome assembly GCA_004026665.1 of Murina feae. Lineage (NCBI taxonomy): Eukaryota > Metazoa > Chordata > Mammalia > Chiroptera > Vespertilionidae > Murina > Murina feae. The sequence goes on from PVJC01002630.1 coordinate 17,255, forward strand.
AGCCCCCCAACAGAATTGGATTGTATTTAAACAGAAGTGATCCCTTCCTAACATTCCACTCACTCTTAGTTTACATGCAACATCCTGCAGCACACCCGTTTGGGAAACAAAGACTAAAGCTTTCAGGTCAGGCCATCTTCTGGTACAGAAAATAACTAAGATGATGCCGATTGAAGTTCTTATTCCTTCAATTATAGGTGAAGTTTGGGGCAAGTCTCAAGTCTTCTGAGGATAAGATTTCGGTATCCATAAAATTAGATACTACCCAGAGTTGAGATTCAATTATAAAACATTGTATAAATGTGCACTTTTTTGTGAACCCATCTTAGAAGCAGTAGCCAGAATTTGCTATAGTCCACAATGACTAAGAAATTGCTCCAACAGGGATGTAAAAACATAGAGAGTCACATTAAAGCAGAGCTGGAGGTGCCAGCCCACAGGACCGGCCTTGCCCGCCTTATGCCTCAAGCCTTTGTAATGTTAAAACAGGGCAAAATAACGTTTACTGGGCCTAAAGCAACACTGTGCCCCAAAGAACCCTTTGCAAGGAAAACAAGAAAGCAGATATGACTAAGGACTCCCCTTCACTTTCTCCTAAATACCTTTTCTTTGTTTCCTAACTAAAATACTACGCGGGTTTCTGCCTGAATCAGTGATTTCCCAAAGAGCCTTTTTGTGTGTGTGTGTGAAATCTCAAATAAATGTGTATTGCTGCTCACTCTGAAAAGGCCTTTTAATTTTAAGTTCCCTGGGGAAACTTTATACAAATAAAAATAAACACACCCGTCCTCACAAAAGACTTTTTAGTACAAATAACCGAAATCTTTCCTAGAGACACTATGTGCAAATCTCTGACAACTGCTCAACATACTTCAGCTGGGCCTCGGCTACACTGATTGAACAGTTAATTAACACTAACGCTAAAAGGAAAATGTTTTCAGTCACTTCTCAATTATTCACACTAGAGAAAAGAAATGACAATATAAATGGTACTTAAATAGATTACGTAATCAAACTAGCATTCTTTTTAGCAATGTTTCCCAAAATATTTAATTGAAAACAGTTTATTAAAGTAAAATGTGTACTTTCCACGTATCAGTTCAGCAAGAGTGGGATCCCAATCCTGGAAACGCACAAGCCTACCAAGAAATCACGGTGTTACACAACCAAACTCTATGTCACCCGGTTCCGAATTTTCTCCAGCCGTTCATCCATCCCCGTTGTGTTTCTCCACGTAAACGGGCTCTCAGTAAGACTATCACTTAACCTGTTTCCTGCACTGTAAAATGGAAATTATACTTGCCTAACAGTGTTACTGTAAAGTCTGAAGACAATGAATACGAAGGGCTTGGGCATAGGAGGAGCACTTAAACTTTCAAAAAGTCCTACCTGCGGTTAGTATTTTTGCGGACAACAGTGCTTAACTTGCTTATTTTCTGTAAGTTTAGGTCGGAGTTCTCCGAATTCGCAGAGACCCAAGGCCGCTTTCGGGCCTCAGCTTCTCGGAGGCCCTGGTCGTCGATTAACAACCCCCTCCGGGGTCGCATCCCCCATCCGCAAAGGCCTTATTTCCGCGCAACCTTAACCCGCGGCTCCCTTTCCCGCTCGACTCGAGTTCCGGAGCCTTCTCCCGGGCCCCGCTTCCTCCCGGCCCCCCGGGGCCACGCTTCGGACCAGCACAGCCCCGCGCTGCCTCTCCTTGGGGCTCGGCCACGAAACACGGCCACACACCGCCGGCTCCCCGCCTCGGGCCCGGCGCCAGCGCCACCTTGAAACGCCCGACGGGCAACAACTGAACAACCTTCCACGAATCCGCTCCAGCCTCAGTTTCCCCGGCGGCAGCACCAGCGCGCACACGTCGCCCGGGGCCCGGGGGAGAGGCCCTAGACGGCCCGGCGCTCGGGGACCCGGCAGAGCCGCAAACTAACCTGCAGGTGACCTGTTTGGTGCTCATGGTGGTCGGGATAGAAGGCCGTGGTCGTGCTACCGCCTCTCAGTCTGGCCGCCGCCGTCGCTGCCTCGGCCCTGCCCCTCCCGCGCGGCCGCGTCACGAAGGCGCACGCCGCCCGGCCCTCCCCGCGTGCACCTTTGTAGTGCCGGCCGGAAACCTCGCCGCCGTCACAATTGGTTCCGCCCCGGGGTGGAGGCGGGGCCGCTCCTCGGTCCCGGCATTCCTGGTCCCGCCATTTCCAAGCCAAGCCTCTGGGGCGGGCCCTGGCGAGCGCCCTGGTTCTGCCGGCTTTACCCCGTGTGCTGTCGGTTCCTTTGGGCCTCCCCGTCTCCGAGCGCGTTCCTTAGCGACTTCTCGCGTCCCGAGAGTCACCTTACCTCGCTGGAGGCTAAGCCCCCGCCTCTCCTCTGCGCCTGTTCATCCCGGACACCCGGACACGTTCCTCAGGCCCTGCCTCCGCTGCTCCCGCCGGACCGCGCCTCCCACGGCATCTTCCCAAAATCTCTCCCCCGTCCCGGGTTTCAGTTATGTTCTTCCCAGGCACTCCTCCGCCATTTGTCTCCCATTCCCTGCGGTGGAAACCCAGAAAGACGTCCCTCTGACTCTGTCCTGCAGATCCCGCGCCCCAGCGAACCCGCTGGTCCCCGTTTTCACTTTGATGGTTCTAGTCTGAGCCACCTCACTCCCCGCCTGGGCCCATGCAATGGCCTCTTAGGCCTCTTCCAGTCTGTTGTTACACAAAACTGTTGCAGAAAGACCAAAAAAACTAAGCGAGGCTTTGAAGAGATGGAGAAATAAGTTTTAATAACGCACGTGATTTGCGGGGACAAAAATCCCAAATCCAGAGCAGAGCGCAGCTTGCGAGAACCCCGCTTTATAACTGCCCCTGGAGTTCATTGATTTGCAAATATACTCCCTCCCCCTCAAGGCCCTGAAGGGAAAACTCTTTTCATCTACCCCTCCCCCAGGTTCAGGGCTTTGTTTGGTTTAATGGCCCAGCATTCCCCGCAGAACCAGCCTTCCTCCTCAAAACCTTTTTTATTTTTTTAAGTAAATCGGATCATGTCATTAAACTCTTTTAACCATTTCAATGATTTCCTATTGCCATTAAAAAATTCTTTAAATTTTTTAAAAACATTGAAATATAACAGACAAAACACATATGCCCCCATGAATTTTACATACATATACAGGGATGAAACCACCACCCAGATAAAAGAACGTTATCCATACCCCAGAGGGCTCCCTTATGCCCCTTCCCAATCAATAGGTCCCAAAGGCAAGTGTAATTCTCACCTCTATCAGCACAGATTAGATTGTTCTTGACCTTGGTATGAATGAAATAATCCAGTATGTACTCTTTGTCTTCTTTTGACCAACATTACACCTGTGAGACCTATAATGTGTTGTAAGAACAACATACAGCGGTCAGTGTTGACCTATGCATACCATAAGAACAACATATAACTGTAGGTAGTTCTTCTACGTTGCTTTTGTAAAAATACTGTCTTCCAATGAAAGAGCTCAGTATATACTTCCAATTAGAACTTTTGAAATTTCTCTCAGGAATTTAGGAACTACATTGGGAAATTTGTTGTTTTCAAGTGTATAGGTCTTGAACAACTTTTATTAGGTGCATTCCTAGGTATCTAGAGGGGTTTTTGGATGCTGTTTTAAATGATATTTTTAAAATGTCCTAATTGTTGTTGCTTGTTCCGTGCTAAATTTATGTATTAATTCTAATGGTGTCTGTTGATTGTTTTGGATTTTCTACACACACAATCATGCCATCAGCAAATAATGAGTTTTACTTTATTTTCAATATATATTATGTTTTTAAAAAAAATTTATTGATCTTGGAGAGAAAGTGGAAGAAGAAGAGAGACAGAGAGAGAGAGAGAGAGAGAGAGAGAGAGAAATCTATTTGTTGTTCTACTTATTTATGTATCCCTTAGCTGATTCTTGTGTGCCCTGATCAGAATTGAACCCACAACCTTGTTTCAATCAGGACAATGCTTGAACCAATGGAGCTATCCTTTATTTCTTTTTCTTGGCTTACTACTGAGAACCCTCAGTGTAACCTTAAATAAAAGTGGTAACAGTGGACAACTTTGTCTTGTTCCTGAATTCAGGGAAATTATTTAGTATTTCACCATTAATTAAAATGTTAGCTCCAGGGTTTTTGAAGCTATCCATTATCAAATTAAAGAAGTTTCTTTATCTTTCAAGTTTTCTTAGAGTTTTTATCATGAACATGTCTTTTTAAAAAAATATATTTTATTGATTTTTTTACAGAGAGGAAGGGAGAAGGATAGGGAGTTAGAAAGGATCAATGAGAGAGAAACATTGATCAGCTACCTCCTGGACACCTCCCACTGGGGATGTGCCCACAACCAAGGTACATGCCCCTGACCATAATCGAACCTGGGACCCTTGAGTCCGTAGGCTGACGCTCTATCCACTGAGCCAAACCAGTCAGAGCAAACATGTCTTTTTTTTAAAAATCAAAACCTTTCCCATCTATTGAGAAGGCCATATTGTTTTATTCTTTATTCTGTTATATTATTCTTTCTATAAATCATTCAATTCTATTTATTAATATTGTGTTTAGCATTTCTTTATCTGTGTTCATGAGAGATAGTATGTACTATTCCCTTCCTCAGAATGTCCATGTCAAGTTTTAGTATCTGAGATATGCATGAGTTTGGAAGTCTTCCTTCTTTTCAATTCTCTGAAAATGTCTGTGTAATTAATGTAGGTATTCATTTTTTCTTAAATGTTCAGAATAATTTACCATGGGAGCCATCTCATCCTGCAGTTTACTTTAGCTTTGTTCATTTTCTGTATTGTACGTGTGATTTTTACTTCAGGCTTCTGTTCTAATCTTTATTATTTTTCCTTTTCTATATTTTTAAGTTCAAATTGTTCTTGTTTTCTAGCATCTTCTTTTTTAAGTATTTAAAGCTATAATTTCCCTCTCTAAGCCCCTTGTAGTTGTATTTCACAAGTTTTAATATCATTATAATTAGATTTGAAATATTTTCTAATTTCCATTGTTATTTATTCTTTGCCCATAAATTATTTAGCAGTATACTGCTTCACTTCTAAACTACTGGGAATTTTCTAGTTAGCCTTTTCTTATTGATTTCTTTTAATTTCTAGTGTAATCCCACTGTGGAATTGTCTATTATCCTTTTAGTTTGGTTAACATTTGGTATATATTTTTTGAAGTATGTTTTTAGGTTCAAATACATTTAAGATTGCTCTTCTGTTTTTCCAACACATTATGCCTAATGAATTTCCCTCTTTGTGCTAGTTGCCCTGTGATCCAGGACAGTGTTATATCACTGAAAGAATCTATTCACCTCCTGTTGCGCACTATGTAAAGACGCATACAAAAGGTGTTTCTGAGAATGCTAGTTGCTCATTGCCTCAGGATACTGCTTTCAGTGAAAGAATGTGTTGACTCCAGACAGAATGGTGCATGTAATACACGATATAAAATATATTTCTGAGAGTGCTAGTTCAAAAAAGGAGATATCTCAAAATTCTTTTTGTACTTTGTCTGATATTAATAGA
>PVJC01002630.1:22884-66297 GCA_004026665.1 Murina feae
CCAATGTCTGTTTGCAGGCTGGTCAAGCACCCCAGTGGAGATCCTCACCCCAGAGGGTGTGGCAAGCCTGGATGAGGGGCCAAGGGCAGTTTTCAGGCTGGCCACAGCTCCCACTGACCCTCTGGGCCATTGCCTGGGAAGCAATGGAGTGGCGCTGGCCACCCCATAGGCTTCCCAGGAGGGGGCATGGGGTCCCCCCCACCAGGCTTCTCCGCCTGAGAGGCCATTCCAGTGTTGCTGGCCACCAGATCGGCCTCCCAACAGGGGGCTTGCGGGGTCCCGCCAGGCTGGTACCCGCTTCCCCAGATAGCTTCTCCGTGGGGGAAGGCATCTGGCGGCCCAGGGCCCCAGATACCTTCCCAGGACCCAGGCTCCCAAGATGGCGGAGCCCAGGGCTGCGGCCTCCGCCATCTTGGCTGGGCTAATTTGCATACAGTCACTCTGATTGGCTGGTGGGCGTGGCTTAGGCCATCCCGAAGAAACGGTTAAATTTAATATTACGCTTTTATTAGTTTAGATTACGTCAGCTTTCTTTCACTGAACCACACTGGCTGGGCTAGGTGGTTGATTTTAAAATGCAGTCTGAGAACCCCTCACTCCCTTCCCCTGTCAGTAACTACCACCTAGAGTAACCACTATCTTTATTTTTACTCGGCTGTTAATTTTTTATGAGCAAGATTACTTCTACAATATAAAGCATCAAAAGAGAGTCACCTCAAAGTAAAGTTACTTATTCAAAACCAAAACGATATAAACTTTGCTGGAAACACAAGAATAAGTGAGGATGCCTAATTCCGAGAGGTGCCCGGACTTATGACTAATTAAAGGACAGCGCTGTGGTGGAAACAGAATCCAGGTCAGCAGGGCAAGGCAGCGGCGGAAGTTCTCCCAGAAACTAGGGCTTTAAGCATGAGAGGGAGCTGACCGCCAACGGTTGCAAAGCGTATAAAGGCTGGGAAAGCAATCTTGTAAGCAAGCACGAATGAAAAGGGAAATGAAAGCTCCTTGAGACACTAGCTGTGGGAGCGGCCTGGGTGACCGCACTGGTGAATCCAGCGGGTTTGGCCCCGAGGCCGTCAATCAGAATGACGTCACCGCCGATCGGGTTCCTCGGGCCGCGGGAATTCGCTACCTGTGCCATCAGGAAAAGGAAGCCTGGGGACGCACCCCGGGCTGCCCAGGACGGAGCGCCATGCAGTGCGCAGAGGCCGGCAAGCCTTTAATTAAGTTCAACCATTGCAGGAAATGCATCTACAGCTTCAGCGTGCCGCGGTGCTGCCCCCTCTGCCGGCAGGACGTGGGCTCCAGGAGGCTGGAGGAAGCACCTGTTAGCATCTCCAATCCGTTTGCCAATGGGCATCAAGAAAAGTGTTCATTCCTCCTCAGGCCAACTCAAGGGACGTTTCTCAGGTATGGCGTTTCTTAAGTGTTACATGGAATCGTGCACGCTTTCCTTCTGTGTTGTAGTTACTAAAACCTTCTTTTACAGAGTGAGTGAAGTGTGGTGGATAATTCTTTCCAGTTTTTGTTTTTTTTTTGGCATTTAATTATAAAATGTAGGCCTATTTTTTTTAATAGAAATAGATGATGTGCATACTTTCCTGGAATGATAAGTGCAAGAATATATGAAGGTCAAACCTACTTATGCAATTTTAAGAGAGAAAAATCCATAATCCATAAATAAAAAAGCCATAGATTTTGAGCTAAGAGGCCAATTGAAAAAAGGATCCAGCAGTCAATCTTACCAAAATACCTTTATTGTGAGTTAGTTTGTAATCTCTCTGACAAACAGGTTCAATGTATGGAGCCTGAAGACTCTTTTGCATGGAGTTGAATTAAATTGAAGACTGGAGCTGGTTTATTTCTACCGCAGACACCACCTGACTTTAAGATTCCAGAAATCAAAGGAAAGGAATGTGCCTCCGAGAGTCCTTGTGGAGTTTACCGATGGACAAGCATGTTGCAAGAGAGCAGGGATGCTGCTGAATGATGACACTTGCCTTAGAGGCGTGTCCATGTGCATCATCCCAGTAATGCTCCCAACTCTCTCACGCCCGCAGGAGTGCTTGGGATGAGAACATCAGAGTTGACTGTTCACTTCCCTGCTAACTACCGTATGTCACTGGCCCTTCACATCAAAATGTGACAAATATCTGACTGTACAGGCTCATAGTTGACATCCAATAAACATGTGTTGCAAGACTGAGAAATAACTGAAGGAAAGAAGGGAACGAGGGAGGACATGCCTAGAATTCAGGCAGGAAACCAAGGACAGTGATGTGCTCAGGGAATAAGCCTGGGGCGGAAAATTCAGTGGGTGTTGCGCTGTCATCAGCCACTCAAGACTATTCTTGTTTTTCTCAGTTTCATTTTCTTTGAGCAGATATTTTTTTAAAAATTATGTTATTGATTGTTTACAGAGAGGAAGGGAGAGGGATAGAGAGCTAGAAACATCGATAAGAGAGAAACATCGATCAGCTGCCTCCTGCACACCTCCTACTGGGGATGTGCCCGCAACCAAGGTACATGCCCTGGACCGGAATCGAACTAGGAACCCTTCAGTCCGAAGACCGACGCTCTGTCCACTGAACCAAACCGTTAGAGCTCAGTTTCATTTTCATTTCATGTCTTTTTAAAAATATTTTTATTGATTTCAGAGAGGAAGGGAGAGGGAGAAACAGAAACATCAGTAATGAGAATCATTGATTGGCTAACTTCTACACATCCTACACTGGGGATTGAGCCTGCAACCTGGGCATGTGCCCTGACCAGGATTTGAACCGTGACCTCCTGGTTCATAGGTAAACGCTCAACCACTGAGCCACGTCTCATTTTCAACCTCTGGAACCCCCAACGTCTCAACTCAAAGTGGCTCTAACAAGATGAACTGGAGAAGACTGCTCTAAAGAGATGGGACAGCCATGTGTCCCTGGTCATTTTAAAACCTGCAACTGCTTGCTTTAATAAGGAACCAAATATCCAGACCTGTGGTCTGATAAAGGAGCTTTATCATTTAAAAATAACCTCCATGCAGCAGGCACTCAATAGATATTTTATTCTTACAATCAGCTCACTAGAAGGCTTATGATATTCCCAGTTTATAGCTAAGGAAATGGATTAGAGTAAATGACTTGCCCAGTATCCCAGGGCTAGTGAGTGATGGTCTGGGTCTGTATACGAAGGTTAAATTATACAGACTTACACATCTAATGCCCAGTCTCAGGTGAATAATAATTCCAGGGAACAAGGGCTGTCCAAGAGGAGTGGGTGTGGCCACAGGTTACAAGACCAAAATGGGCGATATCAGTTTGGAAGGCAGAATCCACTGAGAGGCACTCAGGAGCCTCTCACCCATGTTTGCCCGAGGAACAGGCTGTCACCTCACAGAAAAGGAGGAAAGAATAAGGTGCTCCTTCAACAAATCACCTCTGGGTGGGCTCCTCTGCCAGGTGTTATGCTGACTTTTTGCTTTAGCAGGACTGGCCTAGCACACTCACCTTTAGTATTGGGGGCGGGGCAACAAAGTAGATGGGGGAGGGGCAAGTTTTAGATCTCAAATGTAGAATTGGCCTAACCAGCTTTGAAACGGGGCTTTCACTAACCTGGATGCTGTTGGCAATCTGGCACCAGGCAGGAGAGGAGGCCTATCACTTCCCCTCTAAGTACCAACTCTTTGTGCCAGACATATGCAAATGAGGAAAAATATTTGTTTCTTTCAGGGACTATGATGGAAGGTCTGATCTTCATGTTGGAATAACTAACACAAATGGTGAGTGCATTTTCATGTATCTTTTTTAGCTTAAAAAGTCCCTAAAGTATCCAGACGAGAGTAGCATTTCTAAAGAAAAGTGATCGTGCAACATTTAACGAGTAATTCCTCTGGTCCCTGGGTTCTCTTGCTGGACCATGAGGTGAGGTGATGCTACTATCCCCCCAAATGAGAAATACTGGACTGTAGAGCAAAGTATTACTAACAATACTAAATATTTGATAAAAGGTCATTCATGTTTTCTTGTCCAAGAGTGACAGACACCTTTTAGTTTTTTTATTGGTGTTTAAACTAGGGAAAAACAGAATTCTGGAGAGATTTGAGTTGTCCAAGACCTCACGGGGGTGGGAACCAGAATCTGGACCCAGGCCCCCTGCTCTCCAATCCTGTACTCACTCAGCCCACTGCTACTGGGTCTTCACACTCCAGGAATTAGGCAGAAACCTCGGGATAAGTCAGGGGATATAACACCTGAGCAGGTGGTGGAGCCTGCAGCAGTTTTCTGTTAAAAAAAAAACACACCTCAAAAACCAAAAACAAATACAGCAGCAGCATGTTTAAGTAAAACAGTCCTTATGGCCAGATTTAGCTCTGAGTGCGCAGAATCTGCAACCCCTGAACCCAAACATCCTTGTCTGTAGGAAAAGAGCCTGGTGAGCCACTTGCAGGAGTTGCAGGCCTGGGAATGGCGAGCAAGCCAGCCAAGTGAGCTATTGTTCACCTCCTTGAGGCAGGAGCAACTGATACTGTGAGCAGAAACCTAGGACTGGGCTTTTGAACTCAGAGTTACCCATGTGAACAATAACATTTACCACCAGTCTGATCACTAGAAATGTATTGCTGATTGAAGGAAAGCTAAGCCCATTTGTAAACAGAGAACTTCAACAAAAATATTTGGAGATGATTATCCTGGTGCCTGTGATTATCTCTGTTTCCTGGGGGTGACTCCAGAGGGCTGACAAGCAGGTGGAGCAAGAACTGGGTTTCCCTGAAGGAACTGCTTTGTAGAAAGTAGGGAAGGCAGGGGCACTATAGCCTTTCCTTAATGCCAGGCAAGACCGTCTCTAAATCTCCTAGGTGCGGGGCTGCCTCCTGAACTTGATGATCCTGGAAGGAGGTCCCAGAGCCGCTCGGGGCCTATTGCTAATTGGCAGGAACCAGAAAGTGCAACCTGGGTTTCCGATATGTCAGGTCCCTGTGGGGCTGCGGTCATTTCCCGATGTCCCCTTTTCACAGAGGTGCATGTCCCCTCAAGCTTCTGCATGATCCTGGCTTTGGTTGCAGGAGTCGTCTATAATTACACTATGCACGGCATCCAGCGAGACGAAGTAGGCTGGGAGCAGAGTGTAAGTGTCCCATTATTGCAGCCCGGCATGTTTGGACTGATGGACCAGTGGGACAAGTACCTGGAAGACTTCTCCACCACGGGGGCCTGGCTGCCTCACAGGTATGGGGCTGCTGGACCACCTGCTTCTTAGCCCACATTTGCCACACAAATGTGATCAACTCACAGAGGTTTCTGAGCGGCATTTAGTAGAAGCACCTGTAATAGAATTTAAGCAGGGGTTTCTTCAGAGGTGAGCCAGTGTATATTACATATAATAAAAGGGTAATATGCAAATCGACCCTAATGCTGAACAACTGGGAATGACCAGTCACTATAACATGCACTGACCACTAGGGGACAGATGCTCAATGCAGGAGCTGCCCCCCTGGTGGTCAGTGCACTACCACAGAGGGAAGCTCGGCTCAGCCACAAGCCCAGCTGATGGCTGCAAGTGCAGTGGTGGTGGCAGGAGGGCTCCTGGACTGTGAGAGGGCACAGGCCAGGTTGAGGGACGCCCCCCTCCCCAGTGCACGAATTTTCATGCACCAGGCCTCTAGTATTACATAATAGAATCAGAGCATTTTAAGAGTTGAAAGAACCAGAACTTAGAACTCTCATTATTTGAATAGGTATTTTTACATACTTAACACTTAATAGTAATATGTACAGCAAAAGCTGCGATATTTTTCCATAAAACAAAAAATTTAAATGATATTCAAAATTTATAAATATTTTAAGGTTCTATTTTTTGGTTTTAGCAATTTTGAAATTAATTTCTCAATTCCTTGCTCCCTTAACACTTTAGATATATAGCATACTTGTCCATTTAAATTGTTTTCAGGCTACCCTTGAAATGTAGGCTATCCTAAAATTTAAAAAAATGAAATTCTACTTCTAGAATCTAGAATTTCAGTGAAATTATATTCCCCGGGTTGGGGTTTATGTGCACCTTCACTCACCACCCTGAACGTTCCGTTAAGTAGTCTCTTCTGCATTTAAGCTGCAGTCTGCACTAGCCCAAGATGCCCAGCGCCCCTGCCCAGGCTGGGCCCAGCTCGCTGAGAGAGCCCGATTCCAGTTATGGAAGGCCTTCAGCAGCTTCGCGGCCTGCTCCTGAGCAGCTTTCAAAGCTAAGCCTTCTCCATGTCCTTGTTTTGAAGGTACGAAGAAGAACACCACAACTGCTACAGTTACACCCTCACCTTCATTAACTGCGTTCTGGCCACAGAAGGCAAGGAGCAGCTGGACAAGAATGAGTTCACGGAGAAATTTGTGGTCCCCAGGACCAGGAAGGCTTCCAAGTACATCACGCTGTACCGGGCGATAGAGGAGCATGGCTTCTACGTGACCGACCACCCAGACCAAGAGCCAAGTGCTCCCCCGGGGAGTGGTGTGTGCTGAGTGCGCTGTGTGCAAGCAGAAGGGACAGGCTCTGTGGGGGTGACCACTTTTAATAGACCATAGAGATTTCTACATACACTAACCTGTGGTTCATTAAAGAAAGTGATAGGGCTTCCCTTTAAGCATACTTCAGTTTACTGCAGTATGAGAATTTGCAAAATAAAAATTGCCCTGGGTTTTCAAAATTCTTTTCATACAATTTCAGTTTTCAAACTGAGAATCCACATTAAAGCATAAAGTGGCAGCATATTTTATTCCCAGAACAATGAAAACTCTTCCTGTAATTTAAATAGAGCTGAATAAATTCACCTTTCCATGTGAATCCAGGTGGGGGCATTTCTAAGAAGGTGAGCAAGACATCTACAATTTATGAAATAATGAAAAGCGTAGAGTAACCTCTTGATGGTCAACAATAGAGGAAAAAAGGAAAAAAAAGAAAAGGTATCAGAATTTAAGTTAGGCAACGGGCACCCCCGAATTAGCCTTTCTCATTCATACGCACGAACTGAATCGGCAATTCCTCAGAAGCCGAACACCAGTCGGTTTCCTTCTCATTTTGCCTGACCTGACAGGAGGTCAGTGGCTGGCTTACTACAGCAGCACCTTCTCTTCCCACTTTAAGCGCCACATCAGAAAGGACTCAGTGAAGGGCTGTCGTGTTTTTCTAATGCTCAGAAGAAGAAAGGGGAAAGCTGGGGTAAGCAACTATAAAGAAACGAGGTGATTTTAACAAGCTTGTTAGAATTTGTGTATCCAAATAGTCAAGAAACTTTAAACAGTCAATCAGCAAAAACATTTCAGAATTCCTCTTTGGAACCTACTTCCAGAAATCACTTCGTTTTTGGCCAAATGTGATCGACTCCACATCTTATTCTCCAGCCCTGGGCACCAAGTGATGTCTAACTTCTGAAAACCAAACCCATCCTCAAGGTACTCAACTTCAAAGCACCAACTCACCTTCAATGTATCCACCGTCACAGTACCAATAATTATTTAGTAATAAAGATATTCAGGAAACTTGCTACAGATCCTTAAAGCCTGCTTCCAAAGAGGTGTTTGGTTAACATTTTAGCACTGGCAACTTCAGTGGGAAAAAACGCAGGCACACCAATGTTAGTACTTGTTAAGTTCTGGTACTTTAGAGAAAAACCAAACTTCCCACCCAGAACATGACACCACTTTGTTTTTTTAAAATGCATATTTTTATTGATTTCAGAGAGAAGGGAGAAATAGAAACATCAATGATGAGAGAGAATCATCTATTATCTGTGACCTCCTGGTTCATAGGTCGACACTCAACCACTGAGCCAAGCCAGCTGGGTGAACATGATACCACTTTAAACAGAACTGCTATTCTGCTCTTCTGCGGTGTTCAAGAATCTGTAAAGATTTCAGCGGGTAAATATAAAAATGTGTTGAGTTTGGGGAACAGTATTCCAATTTGCCCCTGATCTAACATGCTATCTTAGTATACCCCTTCTCTCGTCCCATTCTTGACCTGATGATTGGCATAGCAGCTGTAGTTAACAAGTATTCATAAAGGTCTCCACACCAGAATAAATACTTATTCTTCCCTTTCACTTAAGACCACCTGTGAAGTAGGCGCTAACATTATGCTGGCATCATTTTACAGATGAAAAGGGAAACTGAGGAAACAGTGGCAAAACCAGGGTTGAAAGACGTTTGACTGCAAAGTCCATGCACTTAACCCCTGGGCCACCTGGTGACCTAGTACCCAGGATGTGCGGCAACTGGGCCAGTAATTTTTGCATTAGCGAAGATAAAAGTGAAAATAAGGGTTTTGCTTTCATCAACATTCAAATTCGGAGAGGAAGTAATATGTCATAAAGCAATTCAGATAAGATCAATATTAGGAATGCCAATTCATGCTACTTAGTGCTACATCCCTTACTTTTCAAAGCTGCCACAGTCCCCATTCTCCACTTTAGAAGCTGCGCTCCCACCTAGAGGTGACTCTGGCAGTAGTCAGCCTGTTACTTCTTCACTTCAGCAGGCTATAAAGTCCCTACTGGGAATGCCACAATATCACCCTCCAGTGTTTATCCCAATGAAGGAAATTAAGCATCTCATAACACCAATAGATGGCAATGTTGCTCTGTTCTTAGAATGATAAACTGAGAATCTGATGGTTTCTTTATCATGCCAGCTAAGTGCTAACTGATGGATGAGACTCAGCATTGGTACCAGCTCTGCTTCCCAGATGGTCTCAGAGTTCTCCCTGCCACCTCCCCACACGCACTTCATCTCAGCACTTAGCACTGACCCACACACAATGCTTATGGAATGACAGACCACTGGGCTCCTTTTCACGGAGAGGTCAGAGTTTGTCTCAGTGTTACTGATTGGAAAGACTACAATGACCCACACAAAGGTATTTTTCCAAAGCCTCTACAGCGCTTATGAATTACTATTATAACCAAGAAAATCCAAATAAACATCACTTTAAAAACCACCCAGAGGCCATATCTAGCTCCCTTAATTAAGGAATCCCTTGCTACCACCTCACCTTTCCCCATCTTCAGAGCCGTCTTCACTTTACCTCAAACTATTTTTCTATCACCTCCTTCTCCACTATGTTACCTACCAGGGCATAAACTAGAGAAATGGTTATGGTAATGCTTATACTTTTGGTTTATCTGAAAGGGAAAAAGGTATACCTACCATGTACCAGATCCTTTCATATGTCATTTGGTCTGCAAAACAAACCCAGGAGGTACTATTAATCATCCTCATTTCACAGCTGAGGAAACCGAGACTCAGAGCAACTAGGCAATACTTCCAAGATTGCCACTGTTTTCCTAGGCTAGACTTGGAGTTTGGACCAAGTGTTCCTGATGCCACTGTTTCTACTCTATCAGAATGTACATTTAAGTTAAGAAGAAGATCTACCTTTGCAATATTGTTTTCAGAATATGTAAATATTCCAAAAAATGTAAATGCTTAAAACTTTTCACTTAGATTAGACTGCTTTGAAATAAAAAAGTATTACCTCTTAGTTTAACCATTTCAAAAATGTGTTTTTTTATATCATGTATTTTTCAGTGAGGCATCCCTATATTTCACAAAATGGTAACAAGACTTAAAATGTTTTCAGCGTATATATAAAAAGCAAAGATTTAAACTAAATTGGTGGCTTTAAATCTCTCTCAATTTTAGAAATGGGCCTCAGAGTTTTAAATAAGTTAACATTCATGGGATAATTATTTGAGTCTGTAAACAGATTTCTACAAATTCAATTTGGTTGGTAAAATCATAAGTGGTAGGTGGGTGGTGGGGAGGAGAGGCATTTCATTTCTTTTTACCCTAAGTACTCCCCTACAAGGGAAAACTAAGTTAAAAACCACATTCAAGTAGATGATAGCATTTTTTTTTTAAAAAAAGAGAGTGAAATGCTTTAACAATAAAGGCAAAATAATTGGGAATTATTTTGTCAAAGTAATTACGACAAAAAATAAAAACTAATCAGTAAGTAACAAGGAATTTTCAGACTACTCTACTAGGCTCAAAATCATGGGGCAATCTAACCAACTGCAGCCTGATAAACCTGCCTGAAACTGTGTACCATTCATGTAAATTTAATCCCTACCAAGTATTACGTTTGAACCAATTACTTTACAGAAGTGAAATTCTTTTTTTTAAAATATATTTTATTGATTTTTCACAGAGAGGAAAGGAGAGGGATAGAGTTAGAAACATTGATGAGAGAGAAGCACCAATCAGCTGCCTCCTGCACACCCCCCAGGGGGGTTTTGCTTGAAACCAAGATACATGCCCTTGACTGGAATCGAACCTGGGACCTTTCAGTCCACAGGCCGACGCTCTATCCACTGAGCCAAACTGGTGAGGGCAGAAGTGAAATTCTTTAGAGAGAACTCACGGCAGTAGAGGCACAGATGTCACCATTTCCCCAGTTTGGGGATAAGGGCAGAAAATGTTAGCCTCTAAAATTGAAGCTAAGAGAATCAACATACAATAATCAACTGCACAAGTAACTGCCTTAATAGAGGACACAATGACTCATCATCCCCTACAGTGAATCATCACAGCTGCAAAAGACTACAAGTACATTATTAGCTGGGCACTGAGTTAATAAGCACCTTAGGACCAACCAACACAATCCTCCCGTAATCCTCTGGGTTGACATTAATATTTTTTATTGAGGTGAGATTCGTATTACACTAACTGATCTTAAAGCAAAAAATTCAGTGGCATTTAGTACAATGTCCAACTTTCTCTATTGAATTCCAAGTCATCCCATCACCTGAAAGGTGATTCTGTGACAAGCTCCTCAGCCTCCCCCCCTCCCCCCCCACTGCCCCTGGTCACCACCAATGTGTTCTCTCTCATTGAATTTACCTGTTTGGGGTATATAATTGGAATAAAAGAATATATAACATTTTGTCTGGCTTCTTTCACTTGGCATGCTTTTGGGATTCATCGCTGTTGTAGCACGTCAATACTTTTTTTTGAGTGGCTGAATAGCATTCCATTGTATGTGTCCGTGGCTAACACTTAACTTCATCTGATAGATGAGGAAAACCGAGGTTAAGGTCGTAGGGCTAGTAAGTGGATGAGTTGGGATGCAAACCTGCGTCTGACTTCAGACCAAGGATCTCATCTTAGCCATCCTATCCTCCACCAAAGGCCAAACAGAGACTAAGGAATTGCTGAAACTTAATACCAAAACCAGAGACTTAATAAATAGTTCAAAAATCCTGAAAACTGTGACAGTTTTCAGGATTTTTGAACTATTTATTAAGTCTCTGGTAACTCGAGGAGGTGGTTGGTGCCTTAAAGGCAGGGTAGGTCTGTGGTTACAGAACCACATACGGGTACCCCACTGAAGCTCATAAAGGGCAAGTAAGTTGCCCAAGGTCACATAACCACTGAGGCAGAGCTGAGGTCCAAACGGGTCCTTTCTACGAGGCTCATTTCGCTGCCTAGCTTTCAATGAAATCATCTCCAGGGAAACGAATTAAGTCAGGAACCACCTTGGACCCACTGATGGTTCTCACAGAATCTGTGAAACCCCTGAAGATGTATGCAGATTTACATGCGTGAGCAGGTCCCTGGTGAGCGGGATCTCAGGCTGCACCCCAACCTTTGAGGTAGGGGGCCACCACCCAGCGGTGCCAGCACATACCAAGCCCTGTGTGGAGGGCATTCTTCCTTTTTACCCCCCAACTGGACAAGCCCTATTTCTGATTTCACAGGACTTTCTAGGCTGGTGTCACTTCACTGGTGAAGATGGCAAGCAGGAGACCTCAGGCCAAGTCCTCCACTTGCACTTCCGACAGTGGCCAAATCTCCGAGCCTCACACCTTCCTGTGGAGGGTCCACCATCTGAACTCCAAAGGCTGATGTGGGATAAATAAGAAAACAGGTGTCTGCCCTACCTCAACTCCCACTACCTGAATATTCACTGTAACGATTTGCAAAAAATGTTAGCCTATATTAGTTATCCAAACGTAAACAACACATGAAATAGATGAGTTTGCAGCAAAAGCATTCAGTTGTGTCTGGACCAGAAAGAGGACACAGCATGCGTTGCTGCTTTAGGTGACTGGTGCTTGCACAGTTTGGATGCATGGTCTATTATCGCATCATTTTCCCAGCCTTATTAAGTAAAAATGTCTCCTATGGAACTGGAAAAGCCTGTGAATAAAGCAGGTGAATTTTAGAGACCTAGGAAATACTGCTGCATTCGAAAAAATAGTTGGAAGTGATAGTGTATTTTAAAAAAGTGATCATATAAAATATTTTTTATATGTAAGATATAATCTTGACCAAGCAGGTATCCACTTTTTTTGCATGATTTTTTGCACTAGTTTGACAAAATACAACTTGTGAAAAATGTTGGTAGCACAAAGTTTTGCAGTGCTCTTGGTGGTGGTGTGCTATTTTCAGTGACATTCTTGTGCAGTTGGTCAGCCTGATGCCACTTGAATACATGCTGGCACAGTGAGTGGCTTTGAATACCTCAGGAGAATAGGAAAGTGATGGAGGAGAGAGAGGATTTGGTGAAGAATTTCAGTTTTAAAGCAAGTCTGAGAGGTTTGAGAGATTTAAGAACCATGCAAGCCTGAAGTTTTGAGGGGTGTGGGTGAAGCAAGTTCTGCTCTCAGTGAGGCTGTGGCATCTCTCCCGGTGAACTGCAGAATCTCCTGAAGGTGGTTTTACTGCAGTCAATTTCCAATCTTGAGGAACTTGAGCTTTTGAAAACAAATGCCATCTGGTACATTCATTTCAGAAGACAAGAAGAAAGTGCTAGGACTTAATACTTCTAAAGAAAAGCTAATACTGCTTTTATTTTTATGTATTTGTTGTTGTTAATCCACATCTTAAGATATTTTTTTAAATTTATTTTTAGATAGAGTGGAGGGGAGAGAGGAGGAGAGAAACACATTGATAGGCTGCCTCCCACAAGCACCCCGACCTGGGGGTGGGGGCAGGGATTGAGCCTGCAACCAAGGTACAACCTCTTGACCAGGAATCAAACCTGAGACCCTTCAGTCTATGGGCTGATGTTCTAACCACTGAGAAAACTGGCCAGGGCTAATACTTTTTTACCTGGAAATTGTGAGGATGATTTAAACTAAAACCTTTGCTGGTGTACCATTCCAGAACTCTCAGGGCCCTCAGGAAACGCTGAAGAGTGCATGGTCTACTTCGTGTTCGAATCTATATACCATATAAAGAAGTAAAGTCCTCCATACAGGCTTCTTTGACTAAAGATGATGCTTTGGACATTCTTCTGGAGTGTTCAGTTACAAATATCTATGTGGTCTTTTGGCTTCTCTACATCCTTATTGTAGCCTTTGTATCAAGGAGTCGCCACAACCTTCAATGCACATCAGCTGATGACAAAGCATCTGAGGTGGAGTGCTGACAGGAGGACTGTAGTTTGATGAAGGATTCATGGAAGAGTTTTTACCATAAAGGCATCTGGTGCACAGATTAGACTTGGAAAGAGTGTCACTACAAATGATAAATGAAATAGGGGAGAAATGCCTCCTGAAATTTTTTGCCAGCATTAAAGGTTTTGAGAAAGCGATGATTCAAAGCAAAGTCTTTCATTTTGCTAAGGAGCCCGGAGTAAGCAAAGTGAATAGTAAAAATGTTGAAGAACTACTAGCATCACTAATGGAGAGCAAAGAACTTACTAAGAAGCTCTTTCAAATTGATGGTCATTATTGGTCTGAGGCAGGGGAGCTCCATTATCGAAGGAAAAGCCTTTAAAAGACGACTCCAGGCAGAATCTTAGGCCGTCAGGATCTCTAAGGTCAGGCATCAAGGGAATGCAAACAAGTGTTCATTTTGTGTTTGTTTTTTTTTTTGTCTCAGCTTCCAAAGATGGTTCTTAACCATCTACTTCTGGAGTATATAATGCCAAGGAGGCACTGTCCACCAGTGTCTCAAATCTGGACAGTGGCTGAGTCTCAGGCCATTGTTCCCTCACTCCTACACTAGCTCCCTCTCCCTCAGTCTCCCCACCCCCAGGCCCTCTGTCCACTTCCCTTCTCTTGCCTCCAAATGCCACTCCTCAGGAAACTCTTCATTGGGATTTAGCCAATTAAAAAAAGGCTTTGTTTACTAAATGTCAATTGCACTAATTATGTATCTTCCTTCACACATTATTTCACCACCTATTTTTATTTCAAAGTAGTTAACTGAAGCATGTTACAATTTTTATCTAAAACTGCATAATATTGTGTATTCTACACAAATATGCCTACCAATTAGTTCACTGACAAATAATTAATTTTAAATGCTTCTATGATACAAAAATGCTTGCTAAATACTAAATGGACTGTTAGTGCTTCAGTAATTGGTTGAAGTTCTTGGATAAGCAGAGACATATATTTTTTTCCATTTAAAGTAATGGAACATAGTGTCCTGCAACCCCCAGATCTGCTTTCCAGCACTCTACTGGGAACAGATTGGATGTGGGTAACGAGATGCCTGTGCACGAATGCTGCTTTGGGAACTGTCGAGCCCCACGTAATGTAACTGTTAGCATTTAGAAGTTAGATGAGAGTAAAACAGAGGTTCCCTGCTGCTGGACTCATCTATCCAAGCTCCTCACTGAACAGATGAGGATGCAGAATGGGGCCTGGAGGCGAGGAGCTGGGGGCCAGTTGCGCTCAGTGCCGACTGAGAACAGAAGCTGACATCCGGGCACAGGGCTCTCTTCTTCTCCCCTGTGTACTTTCTTTTTTAAAACACTAATAGTTCTCTGGTTTGGGGAGCACCATGCCCTTTAAAACTTTCCAATTAATGGCCAATTACAATAAAAGGACTCTTTACCTCGCCCTGAGCTTGGCTTATTGTAGGAGACTTAATAAATATTTTTTGGTGAAATCAGAATTCTGAGGTCACATTATTAAAGTTCATCTTCGTCACTCCTCTCTCGTGAAGAAACCCAGCGGCTCAGAATCACTTCCTGTAACCAATCAAAACAAAAAAGACCAATAAATTTCAAAAACAGAAATGAAAGAGCATGCTAGGCATGTGACATCACCGCTACTCTTCACAGAAAGCCATCTACATAATGAGGGCATCTGTTCCTATTTCTTGTAACTGGACATTCAGAGGAAAGTGAATGCAGCAGTATAAACCTTACATGCAAGTAGTATCTACTGTAACTGTGGAAAGGTTTAGAAAGCTACACTTGCCTCAGCTGTGGGACTCTACTAGCACCTTCCAGGATGGTAAGTGTCAGTACAAAAGCTCGCAGTTACCATCGGAACCAAGTCTGCGGTGGCACTGATAATACCCAGGCCAGCAGTGAGAGGCCAGAAATGGCTCTGGACTGGCATTTTATGAAGTTAGCCTAGTGGGGATGGCAGGGCAAACTGAAGGGATGAGACGCTGGGTCCTCGACCAGGTCTGCAGTGGGACGGGGCAGTGAGACTGAGAGGAAGGGTGCAGGTTAGAGAAAAACAGTGTAAGTGCTGGCTGTGGAGGAGGGTCCGCCAGGGCGAGAGATGAAGACATTCCACTGGATGACTGGGAAATGACCTTGGCAGCCCTGGAAGAGAAAATCCTGCCAGGAAGACCGGGGGAGACTCAGCTTAACACAGACCCCAGAAGTCGGACGAGAAGATCAAGGAAGGCATGTCAACAGCGACACTCCCAGCCTTTGCGAATGCGACTGAGTAGAGGTCTGGCCTGGCCAGGGGTCCCAGGCCTCCAGGACAGCAGTTTCAGCTCGTGGTGAGGACAGAAACCAGATCACATCGCAGGTATGGAGACAGCAGGAATTAAGGGGGAGTGAGAGTGGGTTCAGCAGGGAAGGCCCGAGAAGACCTTCTTTCAAGGAAAAGGGCTCATTCATTTTCCTGGGAGCACGTGTTCCCGAGGACGCGATGCAATGGGCAGAATCTTTGGGGTGGACGGAATGACCTCTAAGTTACACACCTGAACTTTAATTCTCTTCATGCATTCTGGGGATTCCATTTCTTTGTCAGTCATGGTAGAAGGTTTAATCAGGTAGCACAGCATGAGTTCCTATCGAGAAATAAAAACGATCTCCATATTCCACAAAGTAATAATATAAATCTAAGTGCGTTAGCAGGAAATGCAGTCTCCATTCCGGCTCACATGTGCTCCTGGAAACATCACAAAGCACAGCAGTGTTCTCCTGGGAGCATCATAGCTGGGCTCACATTCTAGACTAAGGACCTGCCATTTAGACATTGTTGACATTTCAAGAGAATGCAAATAAAGTACATATATTGGTTACAAACATAAAATTTAATATATTAAATGTTTGCTCAAAAAGTGGGCATAAAAACATTAGAAACAGTATAGACTCCCACATTTCTATAGGACAAAGCTACTTTTCCCAGGCTACAGCCTAAGCAACTTCCCTGGCATTGAAGACAGCTGTCACCTGGCCTCTCTGGACTCACCAGTCGCAGCTCTCACACTGCCAGCAGCAGTGGGACAGATGGGAGGGGACCCACAATTTGCTTCAGTTAGCAAACTACTGAATCACAAAGCACACACAGAGCTCCCAGCCTTTACAGTCCTGGTGACTTCCTTCCTATCCTGATGGCAGCAGGAAACAGAACACAGCCAGGCAGTCAGCGGGCTCTCAGTTCGAATCCCACTTCTGCATTTGAGCTGCATGACCACGGGTTTCTCACTCAACATCTCTGACACTTTGATTCCTCACTTTTAGGGTGAGGATAAGAAATGGTGGAGAGAAACATGTAAAGTGCTTAGCGATAAATATGAATCCCCTCTCTGCCTTTTCAAGAGATCTGCGAATTTTGATAAGAAACGTGTCAATGTTTGGACACCTTTGTGAATGTGTGGGTGAATTTTGAACCTGTGCTGGATGTGCTTACTAAAGGCACCCCAGAAAAGAAAGGCAATGCCCACCAACACCAATCATTATGGGAAACTCCCAAGTTCAAGTCCTGGAGCTTAGAACTTAGAACCAGGTGGTGGTGGGAGGCACAGAAGGGGGAGGTGGGCTTCTAGACAATCTTCCAGAATTTCACTGGTAGAAACACCTTGAAGTTTCTCCAAATGACTTTTCTATTTCTACTACAACCATTTCAGTGACAGATAATGCCAGGGCTGATGTTGTTACCTTGGAGACATTCACTGAAACTCTGCTCAAGGTAGCCAGGGACTTCCAACTGAAAGGTCTTCGAGGAGAGCCCTCAAAATGGTCATTGACCAGCTCAATAATGACAGAGTAACTGGAAAACACACAAAGGGAGTTTTAAAAAGAAAACATATGAAATCAATCCATTTAAAAAGAATATTGTTTTTCCTACCAAGAACAAAGCTACAAAAAAAAATGTACGTCATCTGATCCTAAATTTCCCTAGACTGCTGAGAAAATACTAATTAAAAACTCATACTTCATGTTATAAAATTTTAGACTGATTTCAACACATATAAGGAAAGGAACAGAAATATTTCTCCCAATATGAAAGTTGAGAATTCATTCAATGTTTTGGATACTAATACTCACTGATATTAAGATGAACAGTTACTACATCGAGTAACTCCATGTTTAATACTGAAAGGCAGGTTATCATAACCACTTATTATTTTACATATAGCAAAACATTGTTGGTGGATAAGGCACTGACGCATAGTATTAATCCTTATCAGGCCAACAGGAACATGACTAAAAATTAAAGTAGAGGCCAAAGATGTCATGTCCCTTTAAGTCACTAACATTTAAAAATCACTCCAGCCTCGCCATGTGGCTCAATGGCTGAGCATCATCCTATGAACTGGGAGGTCATGGTTCAATTTCCGGTGAGGACATACCCCGGCTGCAGGCTCGATCCCCTGTGTGAGGCACGCCGGAGGACCCGACCAAAGATTCTCTCTCATTGGTGTTTCTATCACTTTCTCTCTCTCCCCCTCTCCCTTCTTCTCTTAAATCAGTAAAAATATATTTAAAAAAAATCACTCCAAACCTTGCATGGTAAAATGGAGGTCCTTTACGATACAGCACTGCAGAGAAAAAGAAAGAAAATGTATAACTGTGTGAAATAAAAATCTTATTTTATTACTTAAGTTTTTTCTGCTCCACAGAGATATAAACACCCAATTATCTGTATGTGGGTAATCTGCAATATGTCCTGTAGTCTATTTTTAAAATCCAAACTGTTTTTCCCCCTGGAATAAAATGCAATTAGTAAAGCAAATCTGTTGCCAAAACCCTAACACCCTCCTCTCATCCCCACCCCACAAATGAATTCTAAAGTCAAGTAAAAGTGATTCTTATCTTGCTGCTTGTTTTATACTCTCTGGAGAGAGTGCTTGAAAGTGTATTAAGAATGTGAAATTTATATAAAGTAGATTAACATTTTTATTTCTTAAATATTTTATTGATTTCAGAGAGAGGAAGGGAGAGAAACATCAAAGATGAGAATCATTGATCAGCTGCCTCCTGCATGCCCGCTAGTGGGGGCTGAGCCCAAAACTTGGGCATGTGCCCTGACCAGGAATCAAACCCTGACCTCCTGGTTCATGGGTCGATGTTCAACTACTGAGCCACACAGGCCGGGTGTGGATGAACATTTTGTTATTCGTGTCGAATCAATGTAATTCAAAGTGTCTGAGCTAATCTGGCCCGGTGCTGACTTAGGTGTTGGTGCTAGATATGAACAAGGCTCATGCCTATTTTTAAGAAATTCAAAGTCAAGTGGGGAAAAGAAATCACAAAACCATACACAACACTCAGAGATCGGTCTGCCCTACTACGGTAGTGTCCCCTCCCATGCATGAGGACATGTTCCAAGATGCCAGTGGATGCCTGAAACTGTGGGTAGCACCAAGCCCCTATATATGTTTTTTCTTATACACACATACCTACCTGTATTAAAGTTTAATGTACAAATCAGGCCCAGTCAGAGATTAACGACAATAATTAAGAATAATATAGAACCATTATGATGGCTTTGGGCCATTATTAAGGTAAAATAAGTGTTACTTGAACATGAGCACTGTGATACCCCACCGGCTGATCTGACAGCTACTAAGTGACTAATGGTGGGGGATCATCTATAGCATGGAGACACTGGACAAATGGATGATTCATGTCTTGGGCGGGATGAGGTGGGACAGCAAGGGCCTTCATCATGCTACTCAGGATGATTTATGAAGTGTTTATTTCTAGAATTTTCCATTTAACATTTTCAGACTGACAGTGACCACATGTAACTGAAACTGAGAAAAGTGAAAGGTGGGATAATAGGGGACTACTGGTAACTCTGCGTGTGGAGGTCAGGAGCTGCTGCTGAAAGCATGGGGCCAGGGACTCTGCCACGAGGTCCTGGAACTGCACGGGGAGCCCTTCGGAGGGAGGCACAGCCTATGGCAGGGAGGCGAACACCACACCTCACAGGGTAGAAAGATTAAATAAGATGAGAGCAGGAAAGCACTGAGGCAAGCTTTGGTCAAAGGAGCCAGCACCACGGGAGCTTCTGGTTTGGAAAAGTAAAGGCTCCCCCGTGGCTTCCAGTCACTGGGGGAGGAAGGTCAACTAGCTGCGCAGCTGCACTTGATTTGAGATCCCTATCACTTGTTCCAAATACTGCTCCTGGAATGAAATTTGATTGACAAGATTTATTCAAGGAAGAGTTTCCCTGATAAGATGTGAATTTCATAACGGCCCTTTGTCATGAGTCATTAGCTCTGTAAGCAGAAACAACTGTTAAAAGAATGTCCTGGATTTAACCCGGGCTGGCAGTTCTGAGGTACATGTGATTAGGTCACCAGCCTTCAAAACTAAAATAATTTTGTTAAAAACCAGGCACTGAGCAGCCGTGCCTGGAGAAGGGGTAAAGTTTAGGAAGCGTTCCTCCCATCCCAGGCTAGCACTGCTGGTGAACCCTTGCTAAAGCAGGAACTGGGAGGACACCCTTCGTGTGGCTGCTGGGCCAGAGGCCTGGTCTCACATTAATTATACAAGCAGCTCCAAGTGCATGATAGGCCCCAGCTGTGGCAAAGGCCTCCGGGGAGTTGTGAAATAGCAGTTGCTTTATTTCTTTTTTCTTTTTAGAAAATCCGCCTGCTTGTCCATTCTTTCATTCATCCTTATAAGGTAGTTTTTTAAAAAATCTTTATTGTTCATATTATTACAGTTGTTCCTTTTTTCCCTCATAGCTCCTCTCCTCCCAGTTCCCACCCCACCCTCTGCCCTTACCGCCCCCCACTGTCCTCATCCATAGGTGTACGATTTTTGTCCCGTCTCTTCCCACACCACCAACACCCTTTTCCCCCTGTGAATTGTCAGTCCACTCCCTTTCTATGCCCCTGATTCTATTCTATTCACCAGTTTATTCTGTTCATCAGACTTTTTTTATTCACTTGATTTTTAGATTCACTTGTTGATAGATATGTATTTGTTGTTCATAATTTTATCTTTACTTTTTCTTCTTCCTCTTCTCAAAGGATACCTTTTAGCATTTCATATAATTGGGTGGTGATGAACTCTTTTAGCTTTTTCTTGTCTGTGAAGCTCTTTGTCTGACCTTCAATTCTGAATGATAGCTTTACTGGGTAAAGTAATCTTGAATGATGAATAGCAAGAACCTACAACCAAGATTACTTTACTCAGGTAGTTTATTTTTAAATTAGGAAAGTTCATATCCAATGTGGCCCAGTGGTTGTGTCGATCAATGAACCAGGAGGTCAAGGTTTGATTCCCAGACAGGGCACATGCCCAGGTTTCAGGCTCCATCCCCAGTAGGGGGCGTGCAGGAGACAGCTGGTCAATGATTCTCTCTCATCATTTATGCTTCTATTTCTCCCTCTCCCTTTCTCTCTCTGAAATCAATAAAAACATATTTAAATTAGGAAAGTTCTCTCTACTAACATTAAAAAATATGGCTTGAATATTGAAAATACATGAGATAAGTTGTGCTTAGAAGGCACTCAACAAAGGTCCTCTTCCCCTGCAACTCATTTTTTAAAATAAAGATGTTGTTTTAGCCCAGCCTGCATGGCTCAGTGATTGAGAATCAACCTATGAAACAGGAGGTCACAGTTCGATTCCCGGTCAGGGCACATGCCCAGATTTCAGGCTGGATCCCCAGAAAGGGCGTGCAGGAGGCAGCCGAGCAATGATTTTCTCTTATTGTTGATGTTTCTATCTTTCCCTCTCCATTCCTCTCTGAAATCAATAATAATAAAAAAAGATGTTTTACAAAGCAGGTATTGTTACCCACGTTATAGGAAGAGCAAACAAAAGCTTGGCGAGAGGAAGAAACTTGGGTAGAGCCAGCTGTGACTCAAAGGAGTGCCCCTTCCATCACCCCAGGCCACCTCTTACTGCATCGCTGTAGCTTTAGCCACTGGAAAATTTTACCCATAAATTGAGAAAGTTGGAGAAAACCTGCCAAGCATTTGCACTGAGTGGCTATTCTTTTGTTTTTCTTCCTTTTTTAAAAATCCTCCAAGGATGTGTTTTTATTGATTTAAGAGAGAGAGGAAGAGAGAGGGGGAGAAAGAAAAACATCAATGGGAGAGAGAAACTTCAATCGGTTGCCTCCTGTACCTACCCTGACCAGGGATCAACCCTGTGACCTTTCAGTGTATGGGATGATGCTCCAATCAACTGAGCCACGCCAGCCAGGGCCTGAGTGGCTATTCTTACTGGAACATGAAAAGGAGAACAGGGCAGGAAGCCAATGAAGAAAAATGAAACGGGCACATCACTTATTTAAGCTACGTGACCTGTAGCCAACACAACTATCTGCAAACCTAGCAAACTAATCTCAAGCTAATCCTGAACATTTGTGTGGTAACTCTGAGTTAGGATATCTGTATCTGAAATCCAGGCATGGAAGACACAAAATAAACCATTTATCTTAGCGATATGGGTGATCCCTAACCTTGATTTTAAATTGTTGGCTCCCTTTGAGAATTTCAGGAAAGCTATAGACTCTTGACTCAGAAAACACACCAATCTACAAACACAATATTGTGAGTAAAATTTCAGGAGGTACCTTCCAGCCCCTGAAGACCATCATCTGAGTCTAGGTTAAGAACACTGAACGTTAGAGCACTTAAAGATTTAAAGCTGAGCTGGCTTCCTTTGGAGACTTAAAAGGCTCAAAAGCATATGGAACAAGGATGTGACAGAGCTCAAAAGGCCTCAAGGGCCAGGACTTCCGAGAAGGTCCCTCCAATATCTGGCCTATCTTCCCAGCATCTCCAGTGGGCTTACTTAATGTGTCCAAAACATTAAGCCAAATACCTAGGCATTATCCCTGCTTCCTCTCTTACCCACAAATCTCACATCCATTCCATCTGCAGGGCTGGCTGGGCTCAGCTTCCCTAAGTCACTCTGCTTCCATTTTTGCTCTCTTTGCAGTCTTTTAGTAAGAGACGAGATAGAGGATCCTGTTATATTAAGTCATTAAATTTAAGTCACTCACTTGCTCTAAATCTCCCAAGACGTCCAATCAGCAGAGTAACATCCGAAGTCTCTGCCAGGCCCTATAGGAGCCGGCCGCAGCCTAACGCTCACTCTCCCCTGGACCTCTGCGTTCTAGACACAGTCTTCCTGTGGTTCCTGCCGCGCTTGTTCCTGCCTCTGGCCTTTTCACTTGTTCACTGTAACCAGCATGTTCTTCCCCAAATTCTCAAGGGACCTGCTCTCACTGTGGCCACATATTTTCAGATGGCTTTCCTGACCCCTTTACCAGCGCCGCGACTCTGCTCTATTTTTTTTTTTTTACAATATTTACAGCACCTGCAAATGCATTATGTATCTGTTTGCTTGTTTGTCTCCCCCTCCAAAAAGTAAGTTGTCCCATCAGGCAGCTTTGCGCTTGTCTTGTTCACTTCTATGTTCTTGGCCCACAGGAGACCTTCAGCAATTCTCTGTTGAATGAAGTGCTTACATGGCTCAGACTCCTCACTTCACGTAAAGGTCAGTGGAGGAAGAACTACGTACAAGTTTCTCAGAGTCTGGGCTCCAACATTAAAAGTCCAGCTCTGGCCCTGAACACTGTTAGGGGCAAATGACCCATTTCCCCAAAACTGCAGTCTCCTTCTCAGAAAAATGAGGTTAACAAGTACCCATGGCCCAGGACTGCTGTAAGCATTACATGAGCTAATGAACGTAAAACACTCACTGGAATGCTTGGCATGTACTAAATGATTAATCAATGAGAGCTGTAGTTATTATAATGATTATTCTCATTTGCCAGATGAGGCAACTGTGGCCCAGAGAACAAGGGTCTGCCCTATGGAACATGACCACGTGGCTAATGAGAGGTGAGGGAGGGAGATGGGAGTGCTGTAGATTACAGAGCAGACAAGAGGAGAAACCTGACTTGGGACTGCAAGCTTCTACTCCTGGGCTTTTCTCCTAGATTGCCCTTTCACTCACGCTGGACATAGCCTAAACCCAATCCAAATATCTAATATTCTTATTTAAGCCAGAAGGAAGAACCTCTTAGAAAAGATTAGCAACAGCACATATAACCAAATCTGATTTTCATCCTAGGATCTGATGCGAACCCTGGTTCTCACACCTACCAAGCCACAGATTACTTACACAGATCTGTTCCGTACTTCAGTCCCACCTTGGGCACCCAGCCCTTGCTTCGGAAGTAATGGTATGCCATATAGGTAGTCCTGAATGTGGGCTGAACTGCCGTGAAAACTTTCCAGAGTTTCACAATCGTTAAAGGCTCCTAAAGTTATTGAATAAAAATAGGCATTATTATGCACGTACTCACTCATCATTCATCCAGTGAATCAATGTCTGTAAGTGTGAAGCTGGAGCAGCGAATGAAACAAACATGGTACCACCCTGGCCGATGTTGCCAAATGGTTAGAGCATCAGCCTGAACACCAAAGGGTCAAGTTCGATTCCCAGTCAAGGGCACATACCTAAGTTGCAGGTTCATTCCCCAGTCCCGGTTGGGGTGCATGCAAGAGGCAACCAATTGATGTGCCTCTCTCACACTGATGTCTCTCTCTCCCTCCGCCTACCGCTCTCGCTAAAAGCCAATGGGAAAAATATCTTTTAAGGATTAACAACAAACATGGTACCCAGAACAGAGGGACTTAACTAGAAGAGCCAGACATGTGCTGTCCAATGAGGTGCCTGAATTGAGATGTGCTGCCAATGTAAAACACACACAAAATTTCAAAAGTTTAGTATAAAAACAACTATCATAATTTTGGACATGTTGGGGTACATAAACTATATAATACATTATAAATTAATTTCACCTTAAAAAACTTTTTAATGTGGCTACCAGAAAATTTAGATTATATTATGTGGCTCCTGTCTGAGGCTGCCCTGAAACAGTGACGTCTGAGTGAAAGGGGGTGGTGGTGGCTGGGGAAGAACATTCCAGGCAGAGGAATGAGTACATGTGGAGCTAGGGCTCAGAAGTAACAAGTCCACAAGGCAGCATGTTCCAAAAGACCCTGCAGAGCACAGAAAAGCCACAAATAATTTTGTAAAAGCTTTAAAGGAATGCTCCGTTTAGTTTTTTGTTATCTGATAGCACAAATTAATAATCCACTACTTATAAGAGAACTTGTTTCTAATGTAGGACTTGAAGAGACTGAGAATGTTTGGTGCAGAGAACATTCTGATGTATCAATACAAAAAAACACAACCATGAAAACCAGGTAAGTTTGGGAAGTTTTCTGCTTCATTTCAGTGCTTAGTAAAATGGTCAATTCTTCAGTTGGTTTAAGGTTCAGTCACTCGAAAAGATTTGCTCAGCTGGCTCAGATGAAGATTTTAGTACCATAAGTATGAGTTAGAGTCGTGGTTTTTCTTTTACTTTTTTGGAGTAGGTTGTTCCTAAGGTGGAAGCTCCATATGTGTGTGGCCTTCAAATCCCACTGCAAGGAAATACTCAACCCCTCCTCTGAGAAGCAAGTCTTGTAGAGAAGGCTGAACTTCCAATTGGATAGCCCACCATGTTTCAGATGTTGAGGGTTCTATTTAGCAGTGGGAATGTCCTGACAAATTTCAGCTGAGGCCCAGGAGAAGAGGCAGGGTGGGCTAAGAATGGCCACCATCTGGAAACATGAGTCACCCATCAGCCAGACACCCATTTTCAAACCCATGGAATACTTGTGAAAAAGATTTATATAATTAGAATCTGATGAGTGATAAAATTATGTGCTTCCAAGAACAGAATGAAATATGCTTTCTCTAGTCTATTTACTGTTCTGCTTACATTTTTCTTTTTAATTTAAATTTAATTTGAATCAGTTTGAATATATATTACAATAACATGGTTCAGAATTCAAAAAGTACAAAAAGTGAACAGTGGAGCCCTGGCCAGTGTGGCTCGGTGGGTTGGGTGGTGTCCCATGCACTGAAAGGTTGATGGTTCAATTCCCGTTCACAGCACATGCCTGGGTTGCGGGCTTGATCCCCGGTAGGAGGCATGCAGGTGGCAGCTGACTGACGTTTCCTCTCACATCAATGTTTTCCTCACTCTAGCTCTCCCTTCCTCTCGCTATAAAAATCAATAAAAAACTATTCTTAAAATAAAAAAAGTGTACGGGGAAAGTCTCCCTTCCATATGGGTACTTAGCCCTCCACTTCCTTTACTAGAAGGCAAACAATGGTATCAACTTCTAAGAAGCAGGCTACTGTACAAAATCATGTGCTTTGGAGCTACTCTGACCTTGGGTAAGTTATTTAATTTCTCTGAGCTTCAGTCACCTTATCTATAAAATTCTTACCAGATGAAAGTAAGGATTAGAAATATTGTATGTAAAGCACCTAATACACAGCCTGAAGTAGTGCTAAACACTGGTAGCTTTTACTTTTGTTGTTAATTCTGTAGTACTATCCTGACAGATTTCCTGGTCATTCTGTAAGATATTGCTTTTCTCCTAACCTCTGGAAATAAAATTCAATCTAAAAGGGTCAAAGCTGGCTTTTGCTGGAATAGTTCCAAATCAGGCTCAAAGCTGAACTTTGAGAAGAAGTCACTTCCTGTTTTATTTAGTGAAATTACTACAACCTACTTTTAATATTAGGAAAGTGTAAAGTGGATTACATATCTGTAAAACAACTTACCTTTTCATGATAAATACTGAGACATCCCAGAGCATAGACCAGGAAGAAGGCCTAAAACAGGGCAAGCAGAAAATGCTCATTAGAAACTATTTCACCCTGCTACGAAGTTATTTTACAGATTGATTTGTTTTCACCTCAAATACAAATTAATGTTCTTGAATCTTCATCAAAATGGTCACATACTTTTAACAGAAATGATTCATATAATCTTCAAAGATTAAAAAAATCTAAGAAAATATGGATGTCCCAAATTGGTTTAAAGTAAGTGGAAAACACCCATTCTTGCCATCTTTACTCAACATAGTACTAGAAGTTGTAGTGAGAGCAATTAGGCAAGAGAAAGAAATAAAAGGCACCTAAATTGGAGAAGAAGAGGTAAAACTCACTATATACAGATGACATTATCTAATATATAGAAAACTCTAAAGAATTCACCAAAAACTATTAAAACTAATAAATTCAGCAAAGTTGTAAGATATAAAATACATAGAAATCTATTGAGTTTCTATACATAAATAAAGAACTATCAGAAAGAAAAATGAAAAAAAATCCCATTTACAATTGCATCAAAAAGAATAAAATATAGGAATAAATTTAACCAAGGAGGTGACTTGGTAATTGTTGATAGCTATAATACACATGACAACACTTCTGGAATTCTCAATAATTTTTGAAAGAATAAATGGCTTGCCCTAATCGGTTTGGCTCACTGGATAGAGCATTGGCCTGCGGAGTGAAGGGTCCCAGGTTCGATTCCGGTCAAGGGCACATACCTTGGTTGTGGGCACATCCCCAGTAGGAGGTGTGCAGGAGGCAGCTGATCAATGTTTCTCTCACATCAATGTTTCTTACTCTATTTCTCTCTTTAAAAAATCAATAAAATATATTTTTAAAAAAAGAATAAATGGCTTGAAAACTACTACTTTAGTTTTATCCAGATCCAAATCTAGAGATTCTCTGAGGATGAAGGTGGTTACATGGTCCCAATCACCATGGTCCACACACCACCTCCTGCCTGGACTTCTGCCAAGACCTCTCTATTCTTTTTTTTTATTTAAGTTTAAAGCTTTCCCCCCCCCCCCAATAAATCTTTATTGTTCAGATTATTACAGATGTTCCTTTTTTTTTTAACCCCCATAGCTCCCCTCCACCTGGTTCCCCCCTCCATCCCGTGCCCTTACCCCCACCACCGTCTTCATCCATAGATGTAAGATTTTTGTCCAGTCTCTTCCCATACCCCTTATAATTGTCAGTCCTTTCCCTTTCTATGCCCTTACTTTTATTCTATTCACCAGTTTATTCTGTTCATCAGATATTTCTATTAACTTAATTGTTATATTCACTGGTTGATAGGTATGTATTTGTTGTCACTTTGTTGTTCATAATTTTTATCTTTACCTTTTTCTTCTTCTTCCTCTTCTTAAAGAATGCCCTTCAACATTTCAAATAATCCTGGTTTGGTGGTGATGAACTCCTTTAGCTTTTTCTTATCTGTGAAGCTCTTTATCTGACCATCAATTTTACATGATAGCTTTGCTGTGTAATCTTGGTTGTAGGTTCTTGCTATTCATTACTTTGAATATTTCTTGCCACTCCCTTCTGGCCTGCATGGTTTCTGTTGAGAAATCAGCTGATAGTTGGATAGGTACTCCTTTGTAGGTAATTAACTATTTTTCTCTTGCTGCTTTTAAGATTATCTCTGTCTTTTGCCCTTGGCATTTTAATTATGATGTGTCTTGGTGTGGTCCTCTTTGGATTCCTTTTGTTTGGAATTCTCTGCACTTCCTGGACTTGTAAGTCCATTTCTTTCACCAGGTAGTTTTCTGTCATTATTTCTTCAAATAGGTTTTCAATATCTTGTTCTCTCTCATCTTCTGGCACCCCTGTAATTCTGATGTTGGTACGCTTGAAGTTGTCCCAGAGGCTCCTTACATTATCTTCATTATTTTGGATTCTTTTTTCTTTTTGCTTTTCTGGTTAGATGCTTTTTGCTTCCTCATATTTCATATCTTTGACTTGATTCTTGCGATCCTCTTGTCTGCTGTTGGATCTCTGTATATTATTCTTTATTTTAGTCAGTGTAAGCTTAATTTCTGATTGGTCCTTTTCCATTTTTCTAAAAAACATTTTATTGATTTTTTACAGAGAGTAAGGGAGAGGGATAGAGAATTAGAAACATCGATGAGAAACATCAATGAGCTGCCTCCTGTGCAACCCCCACTGGGGATGTGCCCACAACCAAGGTACATGCCCTTGACTGGAATCGAACCTGGGCCCCTTGAGTCCGCAGGCTGATGCTCTATCCACTGAGCCAAACCAGTTAGAGCTCCTTTTCCATTTTTTTTGGTATTCTCATCAAGATCCTTGAAGGTCTCACTTAGTTCCTCGGAGGTTCATAAAAGATTCTTGAGTAGCTTTATAACTGTGGTTTTGAACTCTATATCCAGTCGTCTGCTTTCCTCCATTTGTCATTTGTGATCCGCTTCTTTGTCTCCAAATTTTGGTTGCTTCCCTGTGTTGATAAGAGTGGCTTTCTGTGCTAGGCAGCTTGGGTGGGGTTGTAAATTGGGTGGGGCAGGGTCTCAGAGTCACTGGGGCGGAGCAACCCACGATGGCAGCCCCTCAGCCGGCTCTGAGGCTTTTCCTATCTCTCTTGGTGTCCCCAAGTCTCAGAGCTCTGCATCAGTGATCTCTATGAACAGCTCTGCTAGAAGCCACTCGTCTTCCGCCTCATTGCCCGACCGCCCACAAAGCATTCAGTGCAACCCCAGAGCTTGTAAACCCTTCCAAGCCGCTGACCCAGGTGCAGCCGCCGCTGGCACCCTTTTGTGCCGCCACCACCCTTTTGCGCATCCGTACCTCTCTGTTTTGGCACCGAGAACTTCTACTCAGTCTCAATGCACTCCTTTTCTTGCCTTCTAGTTGTAAAGCTTCCACTCCCTTGGTTCTGGAGTATGGCTGTTTAGATTTATTGTTTTAATTTTTAATGTGCTTGTAGGAGGCTGCACATTAAGGTATATGCCTTATGCCGCCATCTTGGTTCCCCTCAAGGCCTCTCTATTCTTACTTAGCTCCTTACAGTCCACTCTCCACAGGAGCTAGAGCCATCTTCTCAAAACATGAAGACTGGTCAGCTGGTGGGGCTCAGTGGTTGAACATTGACCTGTGAATCAGGAGATTATGGTTTGATTCCCAGTCAGGGTACATGCCTGGGTTTCGGGCTCAATTCTCCATTGGGGTGAGCAGGAAGCAGCCAATCAATAATTTTTTTCTCATCACTGATGTTTCTATCCCTCTCTCCCTTTCCCTTCCTTAAAAAAACAAAAAGAAAAAAAAAATAAAGCAAAATAAAAAAACATGAAGATGTGGCCTCCATGACTAAAACTCTCCAAAAGGCTTTATTGCATTCTTTGGTTTATTTATTTGTTTGTTAATCCTCAACCAAAGATACTTTTCCCATTGATTATTTTAGAGAGTGGAAGTGAGGAGAGGAAAAGGAGGGAGAGAAAGGGAGAGACATTGATATGAGAAAGACACATCAATTGTGCACATGCCTTACTTAACTGAGCCCAGAACAAACCTGCAACCAAGTACATGCGTGCTCTTGAATTGAACCTGTGGGACAACGCTCTAACCACTGCGCACATCAGCCAGGCCTTTATTGTATTCCTGCTTCTCACCATCCGCAGCAGCTCTATGTCTGACCACCAGTCTCTCTAGCCGTCTTGGCTTCACTTGTCCCCTAAACACATTAAACTCATTTCTGCCTCTGTAATCGCTGTTCCCACATTTGGCATAAATTGCCCTCAACTCAAAGGTCACTTCTCAGAGGTCTTCCCCAACCACATGGTTTAAGTAACCCCCCTTTTGACTGTCTTCTTCAAAAGAGCACTTATTTTTGTTTGCAAATATTCTTCTTATATGTGTCTCTATAAGTAGAATGCAAATTCTGTGAGAGCAGAAAGGTCTAGAAAGGGGTCTAGTATGCCACGGGTGCTCAATACCCGTGCTGGAAGAATACAGAAACAGGTCCCTGGATCCTATCCTTGGTTTAGGCCTCGCCACCTAGAGCAGGCCAGGCCCTCGGCTCCTTCTCCAGAGCGCTCAGTGTGCAAACCATGCTATTGTCTCCTTTCAGCTACTGGGACAGCCTGCCCAGGTGTCCTCAATCTTACTTTGACCTTTTTCCTTCCCATGGCCCCATACTTATCAATACAGAATCCTTTTTTCTCTCAGATGGACACCAACAATGGCCTAAAGGTGCAATGGAAAAGACAAAGTTGGCTCCTCAAACAGCCATGTCCTTTTTCCCTTTCATTTTCTCACTTCTTGGTTCAGATGATATTAACAGGAAGAATGAGCTTTGGGAGATGACAGATCTGGGATGGAATCTCATTAATGGCCAGGGCCTTGGAGAGCTCACTTAAACTATACTACCTCACCTATAAAGTAGAATAATGCCTTTTTAAAGATTTAATGAGATTAAATCTCATAAAAATTTAAAAAGCTATGCAAACACCTAACTGCTCAATTCATTTTAGTTTCCCTTCCTTTCTAAAAATCCTTCAGATATTGTAGGCTGGAGAAGTTGCATCCAATTTTTGCCCAGCAAGAAATTCCTTCTTGGTGTCTGTTAGAATTTAAGTTTTTCAGAGACTTTCCATTATTATCAAACATACATTTCCCTAAGAACTGATGAAACCAATGCCTCATTTTAATCGGCCTAAAATGGCTTTCATGAATCAATGCAAACTGCTCTCAGGCACTTATTGCAGATGGAGAGGATCTCACTTCAGCTGGGTTGGTTTTATTTAGAAGTCAGTCATCGGTACACTGGGGAGGGCTGGGGAGACTGACAATAATGTCCCTTGAGATCTCATTGGTAAGTGTTTTCTTTGACAATACTAATAAGTTAGAAGGACAAGTTTAACAATTATTTTAACATCACGTATAACATCATAACAGATGTCTGAGAAGCAGATCTCTAAGTCAGCTGTGGTATTACCTTTCTCAACCCCTAAAAAGAACTGCTTTGCTCACCACAGCAGGGCTGCTGGTGTCCCCGACAGACATTTATGGAAATACATTAACAGTGCAGGTGGCGTGCCAAACACGGGTGATTCTCTCAACGGCAACCTGACAAACAGAATTGAGAAGCAGAACCAGGTTTAACTGCGTGCTCCCTGAAAACTCCTGTAACACGTCTCTGGAATGTTCTCAGGAGCCAAGCAGCTTCCAAGAAAGCAGAGCAGTCTCATCGGCTATCTCCTCTTCGTCTTGCCTTTCTTCAGGGAGTGTTTGGGAGGATGCTTTTTGTCATTCAAAGCATCAGCTGGTCACCCACCTGGAACAGTGAGGTTGAACCCTAGTTTCTACACCTGATACTCTCTCCAGGCCTCTCGATGCCACTTACCAGAGCCCAGGGAGTCTTCATGGCCTCAGCACTCAGTCCACGCTCCTCCTAATGCCAGCTCTGGTCCCTGCCACCCCCCTACATCACTGCCTGTAATTCTCCGGTGCCAGCAGGACCAGGTCAGACCTACCACAATCTAGCCCTCCTACGCTGTGCTTTCACTTCCGGGACTGACCTGCATGGAAGAACCCATGCTGTCCCGTGTCCATCTGGCAATCCCCTATTCATCCTTTAGTATCTGCAGATACCACCAACTCTGTAAGATCTTCCCAACTAGCATGTGTCCCTTTGTACTCCACCAGTTTCAGTGCAAATTCCATACCTCGTCCACATCCATTTAACAAATAATTATTAAGCACCTAATGCAGTGGTTCTCAGCCTTGGCTGCACATTAGAATCACCAGGGAATCTTTTTAAAATCCTGATTTCTGGGCCTCATCCTCAGGAAATTCTGTTTCTTTGTTATGGGGTGGGGCCACAACATTAGTAACAAAGAAAGAGAATTTCCAGAGGATGAGGCCCAGAAATCAGGATTTTAAAAAGATTCCCAGGTGATTCTAATGGGCAGCCAAGATTGAGAACCACTGACCTAATGGATGACAGGCCTTGGGTACAAGGACACAAGAGGAGCAATACTGGGAAAATACATATATATCACACTGTACTTATCACATAGAATTGTAATTACCTTGGAGCTACCTCAAGGACCAGAGCCATATTCTATGTACTTCTGTATTATTAGTACTAAGCCCAGTGCCTGGCACAGAGTAAATACCCAGTGAATACTTTTGTAAAATATTGATTGCACATACCTGAAACTAAGAGAAAGAAAATACATACAGAAGAAATACATACAGAACAAGTACTATATGTTATTCAGAGAAGACTGCATTTAAAAATGAATAATTTTCTCACAAATTTCCCAGATTCACATTTCTTAGATTCATACTGTTAAAAAATAAATTTTTATTAATGTGATATTGTATACCAACTATACTTAAATTAAAAAAAAATACTGATTGTGCCCTGGCTCATGAATTTGCTGGTTTGAGTGTCATCCTGTGCACCAAAGGGTCATGGGTTCGATCCCCAGTTAAGGCAAGCATGGGAGACAACTGATCAATGTTTCTCTTTTTCTCCCTTCCTCTCTCTAAAATTAATAAAAAAACTGATTATGAATGAAAGTTCCAATTAGCTACTAAATAGCTTTTACAACTAACTTAATAATGATGATAATGATAAGAATAGCAGGCACTAACACTTACTGAACATTTACTGGTATACCAGGCACTGTGCTGAACCCATTACAGGCATCATTTAACTTCCAGACCATCTTATAAATAAGGTGTTATATAACCCTCATTTTAGAAAAGAAAGCTGAGACTCAGAGGTCAAGCACCTAGCCACAGTGCTATCCAATACAGTAGCCACCAGTTACATGTGGGCTGTGATTATGTTACAGCTTTTTTCTTTTTACATTTTTATTATTTACATATTTATTTATTTTAATCCTTACCTGAGGATATTTTTCATATATATATATTTTTTTAATTTATATTTATTGTTGAAAGTATTACAGAAGTCCCCTCCTTCCCCCATTGATCCCTTCTACCCAGATCTCCCTCCCTCCCCAGGTCCACTGCTTTTAGACAGAGTGGGAGGGAGAGGGAGACAAAGATGGAGAAAGGGAGAGAGAGGGAGAGACATCAATGCTAGAGACACATACTGATTGGTTGCCTCCTGCACATGCCCTGACCAGGGTCAGGGAATGAACCTGCAACCCAGGTATGTGCCCTTGACCGGGAATTGAACCTGAGACCTTTCAGTGTGCAGGCCAATGCTCTAACCACTGATCTACTGACAAGGCTGCTGTGTTTTAAATGTAGTTGGCAGAACTGAGAAACAGAATTTTGAATTGTGTTCAGTTTTAGTTTAAATTAAATAGCCATAAGCAGCTAGTGGCTATTGTACATTCAAGAGTAGACTAAGCTATCTTATTTGTAAAATGAGATGAAGTAAATAATTCCCAACATCCCTTCCTGCTCTGAAAGTTTGTTCCTTGTTTCACTGGTTTCTCTGCAAGGGAGGATGTGCAGACCAGGAGATCGAGAGGCTGCAGAGACACAATTACTTCCCTGTGCACACATCTATGAAATCACCCAGGTGGATGCATTTAACAAGCACTCTTTGCCACCTAGATATACGCCAAGAACTGTGCTAGGCACTGCAGAAGTTATCTAAGCTGGCAGGAGTGCTCCTGGAGAGGAGGCACACCCATGGACAGGAGACTGAGCAAGGGGTGCTGCCTTGAAGGGCAGGAAGTACATGTCTGTGTACAGCACAAATGTAAGCAAAAAAAGGGAGGACTGGCACTAACCAGTTTGGCTCAGTAGATGGAGCATCAGCCTGTGAACTGAAGGGTCCCAGGTTCGATTCCGGTCATGGGCACATGCCTAGGTTGTGGCCTTGATCCCCACTGCAGGAGGCAGCCGATCAATGATTCTCTTTCATCACTGATGTTTCTCTCTCTCTCCCCCTCTCTCTTCCTCTCTGAAATCAATAAAAAAATATTTTTTTTTTAAAAGGAAGGACTGAATGTCATGTGAACACAGGCTAGAGGAATTCCAAATCTCAGGAAAAACATGCTGCAGTTGTTAGAAAGCCACTTTTAAGTCAACTTTTGAGAAAGCAGCTATTGTGTGAAAGAGAGCACACACTGGGAATTTGCAGAAGGGAATTCTCAGAGTTACTGAGTCACATGCAGAACTGCATTTGGAAGCAGACTCTATAATCTACAGTGTTGCCCAGTCCCAGAGACCAGTAGCTGGAAAGGGAATAGGCTGGCACATACCTCCTCCAGGCTAAGCTGCAAATACTCAAAGATCCTGTATGGATTTCTTCTGCAGATTAGTCTCTCTTTTTGTGCCGACTGAAGAGAAAAAAAGATAATACATAGAGAACAAATGGAAGCACTACATTTTATACAAAGGAGACTGCATTTTAAAATGAACAACTTTCTTATAAATTTCCCAGATTCACAATTGTTGGATCCATACTTTAAAGTTAAGTTTTTATTACTTATGTGGAAAAGTTTTGTTTCTCTACTTTAACATTTTATTTCTTTTCTTTGTGCCTCATGAGTATTTCCCGTAGTGATCATTTTGTTGGCTGATTTTATGTGCTGCTTTTTCTCATTGTACCTCATAAGCATGTGCCTAGGTTCCTAATGGGCCATAAACCTCACTCAAAAGGCTAGTATTTCTTCAAGTGGACGTTCCCACACTCCTTAACGATGAGCCTGTTTCTCATGTTTAGCTATTACAGATCATTCTGGGGCAACTCTGACAGAGCGTCCCTTAAGGAAGTGCCGGTTAACCTGCTTCCCACTCTTCCCTGGTGACGGCCAACTTCCATACTTAGGACCCACCCCTCGGCTGCACTCAAGACTAAGTGCAGTCACCACTGCATTTCTCTTTCTCCCTGACAAGGGAGGATTATTGGACCCGCTTCAATGTATTAAAAAGTTAAGTTATTCACAAACTTTAAGGTTTTGGTTGAAAGAGCCCTCACAACTCCTGAGCCACCAGGGCAGGACCCAGTGCCTGCTGGCTCCCTTGGGTCGTCTGCAGTGTGGTGTCCTGACCGGCTCTCACATAAGCTGGGTGCTGAATATGGGACCGATACCAGTCCCAAGGAAGGGACATCCAATTAGCCAGCACCTTGTATTGGCCAGAAACAAATGGCTTTGGAAGAAGTGACTTATTTTGTTCTACTTACTTTCTCACTTGGGGCATCTTCCTTCTCGCTCACATCACACACGACTTCCTCCACCAGCACATACTCATCATCAGGTCCTCCCTCTCTGGCACAGAGGAGACCCGCTCGTTGGCTGCTGTCCTGAGTGCCACACTGGGAGGAAACATCTTCTTGGCTGGAATGGACTTGGGACAGAGGTTCAGTGACCTCTAATAAGTGTTTATCCAAGCCGTTTGCAGTTAGTGGGTCATGCTCAGAGCCTTCCTGCAGGCAGTCTGATGGCTTGCTGGGATCCTCCATATCATCTGACTTTCCAAAGTCTCCGTTCATCACAGAAAGTTTCTTTCTATCTGCTGTGGCTTCTATTTTGGAAACCATTTCAGAGTTCAGCTCATCATGCAATGGAACGTCTTCATTCTGTTCTATGTAAGGATGCTCAAGTGGTTTTGTGTAATCTTCAAGGATTCGGAGCACTGTACGCTCATCCTTCCCCTGTCTTTGCATGAGCTTTGTGGCCCATTCTACACTACGAAGATACCTGCACAATAGAAATAGTGTTAGTAACAACACTCGAATTTCAGAATGTAAAAGACAACAGACAAAAAACGCCACAACAAATAAAAGACAACAGAACATGTAAAAAAAATGAGAAGGAGTATGCCAAA
Organism: Murina feae; assembly: GCA_004026665.1. Classification (NCBI taxonomy): domain Eukaryota; kingdom Metazoa; phylum Chordata; class Mammalia; order Chiroptera; family Vespertilionidae; genus Murina; species Murina feae. Next base: position 58,789 of record PVJC01002630.1, read on the forward strand.
ATGTTTACAGTGGTTTTTCTCAGTGGTGGGCTACAGGTTAATGTTTTCTTTATACTTTTCTGCATCCTCTAACTGTTCTACAATGAACATGTATTACTTTTGTTTGCTTTTGTTTGCTTTTAACTTGCTGAAGTTTTAAAAAATTAACCTCAGTTTAGCAAAGTATGACAATTTGTGTAATTTAAAACTGGCGGACCAAATGATTTTGGTAAATACAAAGGGAAAATGGCCACACTTTGTCAGAATTTGTTCTGTATTATTTTCAATTTTAGGTATCACATTTTCAGATATATCTTCTATTCATAACATAAAGAGCCTTTGTCTGGTATTGGAAAGCAAAAATGAACATTTCAAGATTTTTCACAGTACCTCCTAATGTCTCCACTGCACATGGAAAAAAATGATTACGATTATGTACACATAGCCAAACATCCTAACAGAAAAGGTCCCTTCTTCCATAATAATTTTTAAACTATATTTTAATGAGAAAATATATGCTTAGTTTCTTAAACTTGAAGGCAAGCCCTGAACACCTCCTGGTTACAAAAGTTACAGTAAGACAATAGGGCTCTGCTCTGCTGGCGGTCGGCCCCTAACGATGCTGCTGGGACGGTGCAGGGAATGTGAGGCCACGCCGCGTGTGGGAAGTCTGGTCTGCGGAAGGCCAAAGGCTCCGTGAGACTCAGCACTCTGGCCTCCACCTACAGCAATGAGTGTAAAAGCACCTAAGAGGACACATGGCTTGTGAGAAGTCACATGTAATTTTAGTCTTCACCTTGAGTATTTTGTCTGCAAAGGGATGACTATGTCATAGCTTACAAACTGCTGCATCCTACACACAGTTAAACAAGCAAGGTGGCTTCTGCATATCTGAAAAAGAATCTGTGGCTGCTTAATCCTAATTCATCAGAAGAATTTCCAAACTGTCCACATCCTGTTTATTCTTCATGGGGATGAACATGCATTCCTGTATATTGGGGACAGTCTCTAAGATTTAAAAATTAAGACCTGGCAAGGCTACTCTAACACTGAAAAAACAGGATGACGCAGCGATGACATGCATGGACTCTGGCTTGCACATATTGTGTTCAGCCCTGATTCTGTCACTTATAAGTGTGTGACAAAGCCAATTACTTCTCTCTGCTTTAGTTTTTCTACCCGTAAGATGGGGAAAATGGTGCTACTGCCTCAGAAGGATCATGTATGTACTACTTTTTATAATCAGGGCAAAAAATGTAGCTGCCCATTCAGCAGCGAGATGTCTTTCACCTAAAAAGTATGGTCACTGGTGCATGCAGTTAAAACTTCCACCTGAGAGATCTAAAAAGAATCTTTGCTCTTCATATCACCTAAAGCATTGGTTCGATGCTTTTACGCATCTAATAAGTCTCCATTTGAACACAAATTTTTGTGTCAATATCTATTTTTCTGGGGAAGGAATCCACTTTTACCAAATTCCTTGACTCAAAATATATGAAAGAACCACAGAACTAAAGATTCAACAGTTCCCTGCTTTGAGCAGAAGATCTGGAACAGAGACAGCACACACAGGTCACTGCTCTGCTCTTTGCAAAAAAGTGGCCAAGGCAGATGTGAGTTCAAACCTTCACTCCATCATGGCCTTGTCCTAGTTACGTACCTTCCTAAGGTTCAGTTCTTCTGTGAACCAAGGGTAACTGTACCTCCATCATGGGGCTGTTGCAAGGATTAAGGGAGGCAAGACATGTGAAGTGCTCAGGATGTAGCAAGTGCTCAATAAATATTTGTTACTATATGATTGCGGGGTTTTTAGGGAGACTTGAAAAATAAAAAATTTTGACTCAATATATATCACATCGAAATGCAAATGACATTTTAATGAATGGAAATGTACACCTTAATTAACTGCTCTTTGAGGGTGGGGCAGCCAGGTTGGGACAAGCACTGTACTTGCATTCTGCAGTTGGCACTTCCGAGATTCTCAGCTAAGTCACTTAGCACCTCCAACCTTTTTGCTTCTCTGACAAAAACCAGAATCACGCCTACATTTCTGTCTCAGAATGACCTCAGATGTTCATTTCTGAAAGTGCAAATGAGACAGTGGCTATAAAAGTAAGGAGAAGAAAGACTCGAAATAAGACTGGTGACGAAAACAGCCAGATGCACAAATGCCTAGGACACATGACATACGGGTTATAGGACAGATGTCCTCCAATTGGCTGGCAATGCCTTCAAAAACCAAGTCCTACTGCAATTAACCCCAAACACTGCTGGAGAAAAGGCAGGAAAAGAAAAGCAAAAGTCAGAAAGGGGAGAGCGGCAGAAGGAAAAGGTGGCAGTGGCTCTGATTACAAACAGTAATGAGACTGATGAAAAGCAGACCCATTTTAGGGCAACAACACAGATGGTAACACTTGAACCAAGGGTAACTGTACCTCCCCCATGGGGCTGTTGCAAGGATTAAGGGAGGCGAGACATGTGAAGAACCGCGCCTCAGCTGCTCGTGTTTCTATGCCTTGAGCACACCTCCTCCATTTCCACAGAATGCCCTTCTCTACCACCTTATGGCTTGATGCCCCTCTATCACTGCAAGTTCACAGCAAACTGCTTTGCGTCAGTCTGCTTAGGTCCAAGTACTGGCCTTGAGCAAGTTTAACCGCCTCTGGTTCTGTTTCCTCATCTGTCAAAGACAGAAAATAACAGGACCTACCTCACAGGGGGGATGGAAGGACTTACAGAGACAATCCATAAGCATGCTATTAGCACAAGGAACATACTTAAGAAATGCCAGCGTAAAAACTGTATTATTCTCATTGTGGTCAATTCCTTTCAGCTTTGGAGCTGGACTTTCTGGCTTAATCTCATGTAACTTGGGCAAGATAACTGCAATTCCCATGTACGTGATGGGAATGACTACTCCTGCCTGAGAAGTTTCTTAAGAAGATGAACTGAGATGATATAGGTATACAGACCAGTAACTGGCACTGTTGGAGCAACTAGAACCCATTGGCCAGAATTATGAGGACGGTGATGTTGGCCACAACCAGAAGCCAACATGAGGCACGGAAGGGTATGAGGCTCCCCTATAGCTGTCTGAGGGAGCCATGCCCTACGTGCCTTGATTTTGGATTTCTGGCCTCCAGATCTGTGAGAATAAATTTCTGTTCTAAGCCACTCCAGTTTGTGGTACTTCGCTATGGCAGCCCTAGGGGACTAACACAAGGATCAATGACATTCTTGGAATATCACACTGCAGAGGTCACCAGGGATCACCCCAGGCAGGTGACACTCAGAAACTTACATATTCAAACTGGCCTGATGTCCCATCATCGTTACTGCCAGCCTCACGGGGTACAGCTCCGAGGGGCGGGCTTCTCTTCTGCTTCTTGGTCTCAGTGTTGGTTGCAGCAACCAGCCTATAGGTAGCCCTCCTGGGGTGCGGGTTCTGCCAGGTTCTTAGCAGGCCCCTCCCACAGTCTGGGGCCTCACCCCTACGCCCAGCCTACAGTCTTAGCCAAAGCAGCCATTGAGAGCTCCCTGGTGCCACTGCCTCCCAGACACTCATCTGTCCACGGGGTTACGGGCATGTAAACATAAGGGGCTATCAGATCCTGTGAAACATGTGGAAGAAAGATGAGAAATCGCTGTGGGTTGCGTGGTTTTAAAAGGCTTCCTAGAGGAGTTGCAACTCAAGCTGCTCCTCAGGAATGGTGAGGATTTAGATGGACTAATGTAAGTCAACAAGATCCTAGCAAGGAAACACTAAGTGTTGGGGCTGCCAAGAGAAACCAGACACGGTCCCTGCTCTCCAGGAACTGACCTTCTAAGTCTTGGTGTGTGACAAACCATACAGTGAGGGGCCCCAAAGCAGATGCCATGAGAGCTGGAGGAATGACCCCCAACTCAGCGGAGGGCAGGGTGGTGGCGAGGAGAGAAACTCTGAGGGAGCGACCAGCGGGCTATGCTCGGAGTGTGGAGAAAGAGCCGAGCTGTGTGCACGTCTGCAGGGTGAGGGAGAATGTTCTAGGAAACGGGAACAGCGTGACCAAAGCCCAGGGGAAAGCGTGGACGAGGAAGGGCCTCGGTGACAGCCTCTTCCTCCAACGCTGCAAGTGTAGAGCGAGGGAAGGGTTGGGCGTGTATGCCCACACAGCACAGGAAGCCAGTCCTAAACCTGAGTCTAAGCACCTTAGCTCTTAAAGACATACACACTACGGGGTAGTTGTTCATATTCTGGAAGGAATTCAACTGGCAAAGGATTTGGTTCAGGATTATTTTTAAAAACAAATGTAGTACATTTCAAATATTATTTGATTCACATTAAATTCAGACACATTTCAAAGACTATTCCAAAAAGAAAAGAAAAAAAAAGGCATGAACTACCACATCAGAAAAGGTTATCTAAAAATAGACTCGATTTAAGCCATACTTTTGACCAAGGCCGAAGTTCACCATGACTTACTTCTTGGATGTGATTATAGGCATATTTGTCTTCACGTCTGTAACAACAAAGAAAAAAGTTCTATTAATTCAGACAAATTTCCCTTAAGGAGAATAAACACTGAAAACCTAGAAAACACTAAAAGCATTCCAACATCCACGAAATCACATACCCGGAAGGCTGACTGTCCAACCAGCAATGGCAAACATGTGCCTTGCATGCCATCACCCCTGCACGCAACCCCTGCAGGTGCAGCTGACCCATCAGTGCTCTCGCTGGGCTCAGGTGTGACCTCGGAATCCTTCTCAACTCAACACTGCGGCTGAGCAGGACGGCACGCAGAGGAACCCTTTCTGTCACCTCTGTATCCTCATGCTCTCAAGTTTCAGATGGGAATACAGAGACCCCAAAGCTATACACTTTAGCCTCACTGCCCTGCGTTACAAAAAGCATCTGCGTGAAAGCTGTGCCTGTAAGAAAGGGCTGTTGAAGTAAGCTTCGTGGTGGTGTGTGGGTGTGAACTTGCGTATCAGGTGACTCTAACCAACTGAGCTGTCCAGCCAGCATTCTGGATATGGACTGGGAGTTCTGGGCTCAAGCATTTTGGGGGTATTATCATGAATGAATACATTTTAAAATAAATTGTAGCATTATTCTTACCGAGTTTCCTGGCCAGTAGAAGCCTCTTTTGAAGTAAGCCTAGTAGTTTATGACAGCTTCGTTGCTACCTGGTACAAGATGTTTCATCTAAAAAATCCTGGCTGCTCTTAACCACACCATCAAAATTACTGATTTGCTTAATTATACTATATACATATCTTAGGCTCAGCATAACTGTAACAACCCATAAAATACTTGCTGAAAACAACGTAAAGATTATTTTGTAGCTCTTTCTTTCTTTAGAGTATATGGCAGGTTGATATCCCCCAATTCTTCAGGTCTGTCATCTGCCAAACCCTCTGACTCTGGGCCAGTGAAGTATCAGCAAGCACGATGCAAGCAGAGGCCTGGAAAGCACTGCCACACTGGGTTGCTCTTGACCCTCCACCGTAACCATGAGGACATACCTGGGCTAGCTCGCCAGAGGATGACACACATGGCCCCCCTACCCCTTTCCTCATCCCAGTTGAGGCTATCCCAGACCAGCTGACAGCCAACCGGACAATTAGTGAGTCCAGCTAGATCCATTACTAGACTAGACCCATTAGAGCAGCCAGCTGACCCATGACTGACATAAGGATGAGCCCATCAGCCAAGACCAGCACACCTACCCAGCAAACCTACAGACTTGTAAGCAATTTGGTTGCTACTGAAAGCCACTGGTTTGTTGAATAACACTATAGCAACAGATAATTGACGTAAAGTCTATTCAGTTAGAATCGAATAGTCAAATTATCATGTTTTGAAGTCATTCAAAATAGTTTCCCCCTTGTGGCTATACCACCAACTTGATACACAGGCTCTTATTAATTTCAAGAATCACTCCTCCCAGCAATGCATGAGTGTGTTTCTCAGGGCCTCACTAATGGTCACACTTTTGGATTATTGCCAATCTAATTGCTGAAGTGATATCTCAGTAGAGTTTTAATTTGTATTTTTTCTTGAAATATAATGTTTAAAAAAAATCCTTTCTAGCCCTGACTGGTGCGGCTCAGTTGGCTGGAGCGCTGTCCTGCGCACTGAAGGGCCATGGATTCGATTCCTGGACAGGGTGCATGGTGTGGGTCCAACCTCCATTAGGGGCATCTACGGAGGCAACCGATCAATGTTTCTCTCCCACATTGATATTTCGCTCTCTCTCCTTCCTTTCTTGTTCTAAGAATCAATGAAAAGCATATCCTCAGGTGAGGATTAAAAAAATCCTTTCTGATTATGTTTTAACCTGATATTGGCTATGTAATTACCATGAGACTTCCCTAGAGAAATTCACTAAGATAAAAGATTTATAAATTAAAGGGGATCAGCAAGTGAGGACTACACACATTGCTATGCTTTAACAAACACATCAACATTAGAGAAATTACTGTTATAAATTCTAACTCTAGAAATAAAACTCATTTGCATCCAGGTGAGCAGGTATCTAACTATCACTGCCTTCCACGTGCAGTGTACCCTTCCAGGCAATGCTTACTAACAGAAAAGCCTGAATAACACTTGATAATTGCAGAAATTATATAAAAGGCATTTCAACTGTAACAACCTTTTCACCTTTATTCGAATGCTTCTAGCTATTATTTTTAGCAGTAAAATTGTCAGTGTACATCTTACTTCTCCACTAGAATTTTATGATATAATCTGAAGTGCAAGATAAAAAATGGAAGAAAATAATACTTTGCCAAAAGAACTGAATGATATGCAACTTTACCTTTCCATTTAGCAACCAGCTTGGGATCTGAAATTGTGAAGTTTGGACGGCTTCTAGACAGAATTCCTTTTCCAAAATAACCCTTTCAGGAAGAGAGAAAATAAAGTTAGCTCATCTTTAGTTACCAATTTTTTAGCTGAGGGAGAATCACAATTTGAGTAAACAAAGTTTATTCTACTTTTCACAGCTTTACACCTTCCCTCTGGTTATCTAATGAATACAAATAAAGATCTTAGCATTTTATCTCTGTAATAAATTTCTAGTATACCTCTTTTGTCTCTTAACTAATGATTTCAGTCTGGGTCTTATAAGCTGAAGGCAACAGGGTAGGCAGAGGCAGAAATTCTTCTTCATGTGGGTCAGAAACATGTGTCTAAAAGCAGGAATCAAGTCTACCAGATACAAAAAAGCTTCCTAGCTTCCTGGATTCTCTTGTACTCCTTCCTGCTAACGGCAAAAACATTACCCCCCCCCCCCATTTTTTAATTTAAGCCCATAGAAAACTGAAATTGAGAGAATACAATGAACACCTTTTACCCTCATCTAGATTTGTCAGAATAATGTGTATAGCAACTTACAAAGCTCCCATTTAATGTTATGGATTACAAATGTGAATAGATTGCCTTTGGCCTAGACCTTCATTTCACCAAGGTCACCCACTGTATCCCACTTTGGGAAGGTGGTTAAAAAACAAACATCCATATATACACTAGAGGCCCAGTGT